>PVKA01042379.1:0-17440 GCA_004027165.1 Ctenomys sociabilis | reverse complement strand
CTCCCTTCCTTTCTTCCTTTCTTTCTTTGGTACATAGTCTCACTACACAGCTAGGACTTATAATGATCTTCCAGTCTCAGCCTCCCCAGCACTGGGATTACAGGTGTGCACCACCATGCACAGTTTCAGTGGCCAGACTGGCACAGGGGCTGGCACAGAATATGGTACTGGGCATCAAACCCTTGTCCTTGCACTTGCCAGGCAGGGTCTTAGACCACCGCCTGTCTCCCTATACTGTGACCCTGCTTTCTAAGCACTCATTTCCCTTGAGTTAGATTTTGAGTAAAGAAGTGTCCTTGTTTTTTAGATTTCTGTTTTTTTGCAAGCGCAAAATCTTTTTCTGAAACACTTACCTAGCTGAGCATGATGACATGCTTATGCATGTAATCCTAGCATTTAGGAGGCTGAGGCAGGAGTTTGTGGACAGCCTGGGCTACATGGTTCATTTGGAGCTAGCCTGAACTACATAATATAACAAATCCCTGTCA
The DNA here is from genome assembly GCA_004027165.1 of Ctenomys sociabilis. NCBI lineage: Eukaryota > Metazoa > Chordata > Mammalia > Rodentia > Ctenomyidae > Ctenomys > Ctenomys sociabilis. Next base: position 16,952 of record PVKA01042379.1, on the reverse strand, counting down.
CAACAAAATATAACAAAAACCACTCACATGATTTCAGTGGTAGGAAGGCCTTGGCTCAAGGAATCCATGAAGACACAGTGATGGAATGTGCGTGTTCAGATCACACACAAACGTGAGTAGGCACTCTGTACTCCTCAGATCTAGAGCTGCTCCTTAAAGGAGGACAATGATAGATGAGAAATCATGCAGAGAGAAGCAAGAAATATGACAGGGGGTTAGATGAAAGTCACCTCACGGAAGGAATGAGAAGGGTTTTTTTTTTTTTTTTTTAACTTCAGAGAGTAAAAATTGAGATGCAAGAGATTTTTTTTTCAATACTTGTAGAGCTGCTACTCAGTAGTACATGCGGCTTCTTCATCCTCCAAAGTTGAGAACTAGGGGCTGGGGATGTAGCTCAGGGGCATAAGCACCTCCACGGCAAATGCAAGGTCCTGAGTTTGATCCCTGATACCACAGGGGTGGGGGGCTGGGACGAAGAATAGGCAAAGTTGAGAACTAGGAGGGTCAGAATCTTCTACAGAGAAAAGGTTTAGCTCAGTTTCCCAACAATGCGATGTTTCGCTGCAGGTTGGGAATAGGTAGGGCCTGGGAGGTACTGAACTCCTTAACTGGACTTCAACCGCAATGACTAACATTGCCTCTTGGGCCTTTCACTAAGACTACACAAAAAAGTTGAAGATTTTGCAGACCATAAAACAGACATTCCCTTTTCCCTCTAGAAGACTTGAAGTCTTTCAACACAGATTGGATCAGAAAACATAGTATGGCATCCCTATCTCATCTCTATCTGTCCCTGGGGTGGAGGGGAACACGCCCTACGTGGTACAACCTCTCACTGACTATGGTTAAGGCTCTCCAGGGGCAAGGTGTCCACTGCCCCTTTGAAGCAGATGGAAGGAACTTTTTTTTTTTTTTTTTTGAGATGATGTCTTGCTATGTTACTCAGCTAGGGCTCGTTCTCCTGTGGTCAAGCAACCCTTCCACCTTAGCCTCCACCCATAGCCAGGACTACAGCTGCACTACGGTGCATAACTTCCCCTTCTTCTCATGCTCTACCAGTGCTGGGGTTAAACTCAGGGCCTTGCACAGGGTAAAAAAAAAAAAAAAAAAAAAAAAGTGCTCTACCTCGCGGTTACCCTCACCTCCAGCCCAGGAACTCTATTATTCATTTATTTTTGACACAGGACCTGGTTAAATTGTTTGGAGTGTCTGGCCTCCAATTTTTAATCCTCCCACCTCAGCCTCCCCAGCACCTGGCATTATAGGCAGGGATCACCATGCCTGGCTCAGGCACTGTACTTTATTTATTAAAGTGTAGAAGATGCACTGCTTCTTGGTGCCAGACAATTTTCCAAAGGGAGGAGGGGACCTCAACCAATTCATCCACACCCACAAGTATTAAGGAGCAGGCAGCCTGGCTCTGAAAGCTCCAGCAATCATTTATCATCGACTCCCGCTGGACTTCATCCTGCCACCTCCCAAGCATGCAAAGGAATTGTGATTTCTTGCAGAGACCATGCCCCTCTGTGGCTCTGCTCAGACAGACAGAGCAGAACACGTTTGCTGTGCTATCTTTTCTTTCCTGTGACCACACACCTAACCTGACAAAGGCCATGGAAGGGTGGGGAGGAATCCCAGCTCATCTAACTACAGCACAGAGGCCAACAGGGGAGCAGAAAGCAGCCTCTGGAAGTCTGCCAAGCACGACCTGGTGGCCAAGGTGACAAGCAGGTAATGACTCCCATTGGACGTGAGGAGGGGCCCAACTTTCCAACGGGCCTTGGTCAAAAGGCCCATTTTCATTATTTTCATACTGGGTCCTCATGGGGGCCAGGATTCAATTCCAGACTTGGTGACACAGGGACGTGCCAGACTAACCTCGAATGAAAGTGGCAAAGGACTATTTTTGTTTGTCCCAACACAGGCTCTCTGATTTCTCTAAGAAGCCAGAACCACTTTGGAGAATGATTTGTTTTTCTATTAAGCTCGAGAGGGTCCAATAAGAAGCACAGAGTAGTGCTCCTTGGGATGGCATGAGGGCACTGTGTGAGGGCCCTGGGCCCAGCCCCCAGGCAGATTCACTAGGCGTCCATCTGCAGCCCTGCTGTGGAGACCAGTTGTAGCCCTCTGCAAGCTCTCCTCCAGAGCTGTGCCTTCTGCTTGCTTTGTACTGCAAACACAAACCCAGCCTGCCACTGCACCATTGTCGCTGCTACCAGGATGAGTCACCATGCAACACGTCTCCTCATCTCCACCACTTTGTACTTAAAATACCCTGAGGCTGGCCGAGAAGGGCCCCGCCTTGTGTGAGCATGCGTGTGGATTTGGGATTGGCAGCCTGACCTACCTCGGCTCTCTCTGCAGAGAGGACTGCATTGTGTTTGCAGTGGGGTTCAGAGGCCGAGGACACAGACAGCCAAGCGCTGGAGGGGTTCTCCTTCTCAGCTTTGCTTTTCTCTCTGTGCCAGCAAAGTCACACCCTCTCTTGCAGGCTCCTCCCTGTTAGCCTCTGATCTCCAGCGCCAGGATTTTACTGTAGGTAGTTGCTCTGCCCAGTCTTATCTTCTGCCTGGCCACCTTGCTACAATCAGGGCTGCCCCATCCTCCTGCCACTTGCTGCACTCTACCACCTCTGCCTCCAGGATTCAGCTTCACCCCAGTATCTGGTTGCTTCCTCCTTGGAATTTGCCGTTCTCCTTCTGCAGAGGGCCGACCCCCCACTATCTGCCATCCTTCCCGCTCTCTGCTGCTTCTTCTCTATTCACCCACGCACAGCCTTATCCTAGGGCAGCACCAGAAACAGGACTCTTGATTCATCTCTCTTCCCTAGCTGAGAAAAGCCCCTCCCCCAAGTCTTCACCCCCAGCTAAGACTTTTCTCTTACTTCCTCCTGCAGAGAAGCCCTGTGTTCCTTCCTCAGACTTGGAAAGGACAGCTCTCCTGGTTCCCGAAGGCCTGCACTGCCTCTGCCCAGTCACAAACTACACAGGTTTAGCTTTCACCCTGCAGCTGTAGCACCCTGAATTGGAGGGGCTTGGGACATGGCTCCACCCAGTCCAACCTGAAGGGACATTATGTACTTGAGTTGTTCATTACTTGAGTTAGAGGAGGTCACAGAGCAGGAAGCAGGTTGGGAAGCAAGGGGAAAGGTGGGGCATTTGTCAGGGTGACTTTCTAGGGCCTAATGGGAATGCAGTCCTGGCAGGTGCTAAGTGGCAGTGAAAAGGTGGTAAAGTCTGAGCCACAGCCCCAAGGTGAGACAAGGTCATGAGGAAATACAGTAGTGGAATTATAATTAAGCCACTACTTACCAGCACATGCCCAGCACCAGGTACTGTGCTGAATACTTTCCCATACCCACCACATAAACTGTGTGACAATATTTCACTTCAATTTACAAGCAAGGGGACAGCGCAGGAGTCAAGTGACTTGCTCAAGGTCATGCCGTGGGCAACTACTGAAGCTAGGAACATGAATGAGTCTGTTCTGCTGGTGTTATGTGGGAAGGGGTTAGACTGGTGTGGACAGGAGGGTGGGGTGACCCCTGGGACAAAAAGTATATTCTCCAGCCACAATAGCAGGTTGGGGTGCAGACATGAAATCGTCTAGGAACCCCAACAGGGGCTGGCTTGGAATGAGATGCAGTACTGACTATGCAAATGAGGTCCTAAGGGGCTTCACTGAAACCTAGGGGACAGGTCATTGGCAATGAGGGACAAAGTGCAAAGCGAGAAGGCCACAATTTGAGGCAGATCTATCTGCCAGAGGAAGGCAGTAGGTCAAGGACAGGAGAGAACACTTATCTTTGGCAGCCATAGCATCCATTTACTTGGCATTTGCCATAGCCCTGGAGAGCTAAGGTAGGGCACTTCTTTCAAAAAAAAAAAAAAAGGGTTCTAATTAAAACGTTCTTTTACATGCTTCTGGGGTAGGGAAAGAGAGAGAGGTCAAAGGAGGGCTCAGGAAAAGAACATCATCTCCTTCAACCACAGCACCCCTTCTCGCTCCCCCTCCCCCCATGGGGCTGATTGTGTCTTCAGCATTTCTACCCTCTTATATTTGTGGGCACCCAACAAACATGCACTACAGAGATGAGTTCAGCCTGGAGGGCTCAGCTCAGGCCCAGGCATCCTTAGCTGCAGGTGTGGACTTTTACCATGGTTCTTCCATCAGCTTGGGGCTTTTCCACCCTACATACTGCAGGGGCAGCTTCTTGTCTCAACACTCGGCTCACACCTTGACTTAGCGGGCAGCAGCCCGTAGGGTTTACCAAGCACGTGGCTACCTCTCTCCTGACTCTGGAAGCATCAGGTGGGCACAGGTCCTGCACATGTGAGCCTCCAGAGAGCTCAGGAGCCCAGGTCAAGCTTGTCCCAGGCTTTCAGGGTTGACCTCAAGGTTGACCTTCGGGACAGATGGTGGCCTCAGCAGCATCTCCGTATTGAAGAAACCCTCTGTCCAAGGCCAATCTTCTATGGGGGCCTCTGGCCACAATGACAGGGCTTCTTTATGGCGACTTCAGTGTCCCCAGGTTTTCTGCCGTGTCACTGCTTGTGTGTTCCAGTAAGGCTGCCCCAGACTCAGTGAAGGGGCTGGGAAGGCTTTCCATTACAGATCGCCTGAGCCACACCTGGCCCTAGGAGGTCAGTCCTCCCATGTGCTCTGTGGCCCCAGTGGAGCTTGCTCTGTGGTCGGCCTCACAGGGCAGAAAAGCCAGCCAAGGGGCACACTGGCCACCACCAACTGAGCGGGGAGTGCCTGGCCGTGGGGAGACACTGTTCAAGGTCTAAATTGGCCTGAGCCACAACCGGTTCCGCTAGGACGATTCTGGCTGTGCCCTCCGGAGCCTAGGTCTCCGCTCCCGCCCTGGGTGAGTCGGGCAGCGGTCCTGCTCGAGGTGGCTCAGGCCGCCCACAGGAGCAGTGCGCAACCTGGGAAGCCAGCCGGCCGGGCCTGGACCCAGAGGGTGGGCCGGAACTGCGGTGGGGGCGGCAGGTGCGGGAGCGGCCGGTCCCGGGGTGACCTTGCCAGGGCCGGGCTGATGGGTGGGCCTGCGGCCAGGGCCAAAGGGAGGTGTGAGGGCAGGCTGAAAGGAAGATGCCCCCCTCCCCGGCCCCTCCCGCGGCCCCTCCCGCGGCCCCAACTGCCGCCCACGCACTCCCGCCGCCCTCCCGCCAGCTCTGGGCGCCTTTGTGCTGGCCCCGTGTCCCGCCCCCTGGGGCCCAGGCTCCGCCCCCTGTGGCTATTGGTCAATGTGTAGCCGGTGGGCGGGCCCCGCGGCAGAGGCGCGGTATATGTAGAGCTGGGGCGCGCGTCCTCAGCCACCTTGTAAACTGTCTGTCGGTACGTGCGCGTTCTGGGCCCGCGGTCCGCCTCTCCGACTGTCCCACTGTCGCTTGCCCCTAGCCCACCTCATCTGAGGCTGAGGAAGGCGGGGGTCCCGCGCGCATCCCCGGCGGCAGCAGCAGCAGCGGCGGGTCCGTGAGACCCTGAGGCGAGAGCGTGCGTGGCGCTCCCCGCCGTCGCATAGGCACGGCCCGGTCCCGCCCCGGTCCCGCCCCGGCCGGCGCGCGCGTCGCGCACTCGGGCATCGGGCACCGCAGCGCGGCGTGAGCCTGCGGAGAGCCCGCCGGGGACGCCCGAGCTGCGTGTCTACCCTTGTGGCCGCCGACCACCACCATGGCCCGCGGGAAAGCCAAGGAGGAGGGCAGCTGGAAGAAGTTCATCTGGAACTCAGAGAAGAAGGAGTTCCTGGGCCGGACCGGCGGCAGCTGGTGTAAGTCCCTGGGTCGGGGCGCGGGCAAGGTCTTCTCTCATATTGGGGGTGGGAGCCCTTCCCTCCCAGGAAAGCTTAGGCTCCGGGAGACTAAATCTTTCACTGTTGCCACATCCCAGGCCCTTTACAACGTGAGGTTTGGATCCCTGAGGGAAAGCTCTGGAGGTAGACGGGTGGATGCAGGCGAGGCTGTGTGAGAAGCATCTTTCTTGTAGACACACGTAGATACCTAGAAGGGAGCAAGGACAGGGAGAGGGAGGAGGGATCTGTGCACACTGCGGCGTTCCAGGGCCATGGCTGTAGGCATCATAGCCCAGTGCCTGAGATCCCCATCCGGACTCCTGAGTTTAAGCGTTGGCCAGAAACAAGGCCGAGTTTGATTGCTTTCAAGGTCTCCATGGACAGGTGCAGCCCAGTAGCTTGGTTTGATAACAGTCAAAGGTTAGTGTAATAAATACTGTACATGGCACAAATGCAGAAACAGCCTCAGATTTTGTGCAGCCTGTTGCTTCGTTGGATAGACTTATCTACCGCAGTGAAAATGAGATGCTACTGTTTTTTTGGCCTCCCTACGCCCCAAGGATGGCTTTTTTTTTAAAGGTCATTTTGAAGGGCAGAGTTGTAGGCAAATCCATGAGTCGTGACTGCAGAAGGGAGGGAAGTCCCTGTGCTGCATCGCTGCCCCCTCCCCCTCCAATATCATCATCTTCATCACCACCACCTCTGCAGTGATGAGGGAACCCTGAAAAGGGGCCGCAGCGGTGTTCCTGTTTGTGAGGATCTGTATGAACCAGAATGAGTCAGGGAAATAGTGCTTGGCTGACATTTTGAAATGGTAGAAGCTGGAATATATGATTTTTCTAAAGGAAAATCTGTAGGGAGTCTCTAAAGACTGAAAAGTAGAGGGTTAATAATGCATCATACTTCAAGGTTAGTCAAGGTGAAGCCTCCCTGGTGTTACTGAGAACACAGGTATCCCTGAGCTATGGGAAATAGGGTTTGTTAGGGTTATGACCTTTTATTTCATTTTTCATTTTATTTTGAGGAGTCTAGTGCTCAGGGAGATTATGATCCCAGTGTTTGGGCAAAAGGGCTTCCTGTGCTTCCTTGATAGGAAAGAGAAACCTTGAAGTCCTGCGAGGTGTGCAAAGTGAGAAGCTCCTGGCCAGGGCCATCACCTAGCAACTCCTTGCAACTTGAGCGAGGCCCAGGGGTGCACTGCAGAACAGGGTCTCCTGCCTGGATCACCTGGGGCTTCTGTCCCTGGTGGTCTGACCTGCTCTAGGTTCAGGGGTCTAGCGGCAGCACAAACTCCAGGCATATTGTGAAATTTGCCTTCTAGGGTTTTTCCCCATCCGTGTATTTCTTTCCTCATTCCAATTCCGTGCTTCTTCTAAAGATAGCATTTGCTTTAGAGGATAAGGCAGTATGGACAGCTTGTTTTTTAAGGTATGATTTCATGAGGCAACACCTTCAGGACTAGGAGAGTTAATGTCTGTGGCTTGATGTCACATCTGGGCAGGGTACCAGCACACTGATTTGTGAGTGCATACGTCTCCTCTTTCCTTCCATTTCCAAGGTGCAGGTACTGGACTAAAAACGCAGATTTTCTTTTGTGCTAACATGTCTGCTCCTTTCTGACAACATGAGGCACAAGAGAGCCTCTCTTGTGGCCGCAATGGCTGTCTTGGGAGATAAAATGTCCCAAGGGCCCAACACAGATGCCCTTGGGATGAGGGCAGAATGCCCTTGGCTCAGTTTTGCTTGTAGGTAGGTTTTTTTCCTAAACCAAGATGGATGCAGGAGACTCAGGCCTGTCACCTGGTGGAGAAATCACAACATACAAATCACTTTGTGCTTTCCACCTTTTCATTAAGTTAACACAGGCATTAGTGGAGTTTTACATCTACAGCTGGACTCTGCTCTAGAGTCTTTTTTTTTTTTTTTTTTTGGCCTGTGACCTTTTGAAGGGTAATTTTTTTCCTAACTGAAAACCTCTATATTTACTTGTTTTTTACGGAGGGAAGAAAAATTGCTTCAAAGGGGAAATTGCCTCTGAAGCATATCTACAACTCCATAGTGCCACCCAGGCACCCTCTGCAACTAATCCTCCAGCCTTTTTTCTTTTTTTGGAATGGCTCCTGGTGGCCACTCGTAGGCCCAACACACCCACAACCAGGTGACCTCCCGGAGTAACTGGGAGATTTTGCAAAGTAACAGTTTGGAGAGGAAAATTTCTCCCTTCTCTTAGGGTGTCCTGCGGGCAGAATGGAAAGGCTATGTATTCTTGAGTTTAATCTGTGTGCTTGCAAAATGACTTATTTTCCTGGTGCTGTATTTGTATTTTAGATGGTAGCATCAATTATGTCCCTTCTTATGTTGTTAGAAGTAGGTATTTGAAGTCCAAGGAATGCATATAGAAATGTTGGTGTTATTAGAAGAAATAAATGTGATTGAAACTAAGAGCACCAAGATGAGACTGGGGAGGAAGAATGTGGCTGTGAATCGGGGCGCCAGAGCTCCCTTGCTGACTGTGTTATACCAACTCTTGCACCTCTTCAGGGCATTTGCTGGAAAAATTTTCCAGATCTCCTGACGTCACAGCCTTGCCATTTGCCTACTGCTGCCTGGTTACAGAATGCAGCACTTAACCCTTGTCCTGCTGCAGGGAGCGCTAAGCTGGGCAGCTCTGTAGCTCTGCATTATGCAACCTTTCAGTCTTCCTTATCTTTGCTTTTGCTTCTACCCTTTTCTTTGTTCTTTCATAGAGAAGGAAAGGGATTATTTGTAATTATTTTTGTGGTGGCTTTTCTGTGTTTTGTTTGTTTTTAACAACTCTGTGGCACCACTGCCCTGAACTATTGGAGAGCTGGGCTTTTGAATGCATGGGGTTGGGGGTGAGCCACATGGTGAATTCCCACAGTCTGGTGCCCACCCTGCCCAGCACCCACCCCTCACTAGTGAATTTTCTTTTCAGTAAGCATTTTTTTTTTTTTTTTTTTTTTTTTTTTTTTTTTTTTTTTTTTTTTTTTTTTTTTTTTTTTTTTTTTTTTTTTTTTTTTTTTTTTTTTTTTTTTTTTTTTTGTTCTGTGGCTTTTCCCTGAGGCTCCGGTGCTGAATGCATAAGATATGAATCTTTTTGGAAGTAACCTAAGTCTCTTTTGTGCAGTCTTGTGCCTGAGTCCATACCTTACAGTTGGCTTGTTCCCACTTTTGCATTCACATGGGGTTGTTTAGCCAGCAGGATTGCCAGGCAGTGCCTAGTACAGCTTGTTACTCTAGCTAATCTGGGAGATAATCCTGGTAAACCAGTAACTGATAGCCCAGTTTAGTTTTTGACCTTTTTTCCCCCTCTATTTACAACTATTTCATCCTCTGTTCTATTATCATGTTAACTATGAAAAAAAGGGAATGCAGGTCATGAAGGCAATCAGAGATGACATGAGAAGTGTGTGGACCAGTTTTATGTAGGATTTCCTTTTGGTTTGTTTTGTGTAACACCCCACCCCATGAAAAAGAAATGTGCTCACAAATAATACACGTCAATGGTAGAGTGGTAGTGGAGAGGAGGGCAGGTTTCTGTGCATTTGTCGCTCTCTCATGCATCTTGGCATAAAAACTCTCAAGCACTTAAACAAATAGAGAAGCAGCAGAGCTTGGATTGCAGTATTTAAATGTCAGGGGATAAGCCAGCAAAGAAAACATGTCTCCAAGGAGATGTGTGTCATTATATTGAATGAAATAAATATGTGTCATTATATTTAAAATGTCTTACATAAGTGCTCAAATACAGTTTTAGATTTTTTCTGGTGATTCTCATTTTCTTGGTCTTTGTTTTTCAGGGAATAAATATTTCCAACAGAACTTTTGTTGTAGTTAAATCTTTCTCTACCTCCAGTGTCCAAATAAGAGTGAACGAGGTTCACCCTCCTGATCAGTGTTGGCAGAGCCGGGTGGGAGAAGTCCAGTCCTTTAGGGGGAAGGTCGCCCTTTGCTTGTGTGCATGTGACGCCGTCATGCCTGTGCCTGTCTGTTCTCCTTGTAGTTAAGATCCTCCTGTTCTATGTGATATTTTACGGCTGCCTGGCCGGCATCTTCATTGGAACCATCCAGGTGATGCTGCTGACCATCAGTGAACTGAGGCCTACCTATCAGGACCGGGTGGCCCCACCAGGTAAGTCCACAGAGGCAGGCTTTGTTCCTCCAGAGGTAAAAGGGATGTCCTTTTTCCAGTTGAGGAGGGTTGGGGGAAAAAAAAAAACAAACAAAAAATCCCTTTGGAAATTGTTCTGCAATGTAGTTTTCAATCCAGCATGGAAAAAATAGGAATTTATCTCTGCCCCAGCCATATCTCCTGCCCGCATTGCAGGCGGAGCTCATAGGGTTGGAGACATCTTACTTACACAGCTCAGGAGTGAGGTATGGACTCCTTTCCCTTTCCTGACCCTCTCTTATCAGCGCTGTGACTGGGTATGTCTGCCCTGGGACTTGGGTATTCCTGGTGTCCCTGGCTCTAGTGCCCCAAAGGCCTGACCAGCTCTGACCCCCTTCCCCCCACCCTCACTCTTGAGGGTCCTGTTCAGATGAATCCTGTTGAAAAGGCAGTTTGGCTCCACTTTTGAAAGGTTAACTCATTTTTAGAGTTGATTAGAAACCTTGAAATAGGCCACCTGGCCCTCAGGGCTCTGTTCTCCCACCTGCTACTGATTCGTAGTTTGACTTTGAACAAAGTCACATTTCTCAATATTTACATCTATATTTTTAACAAGCCCCATTTACTGGCTTTGTAAATCCTCTGCAGTTTTAACTATTTCTTTAGCTCTAAAAATTTAAAGAGAAGACAGGTTATCTGTTCTTTATCATAGTAAATGCAAACTGCAGCCGGGTGTGGAGATCCAGCACTCTGGGAGGCTGAGGCAGGAGGATCACAATTCAAGCCTAAACCTGGGCAACTTAGTGAGAACCTGTCTTAAAATTAAAAATAAAGAGAGGGAGCTGAAGATGAAGCTCATGGTGAAGGCACTGGGCTTAATCCTCAGTAATGCCTTTCCCAAAGGAAGAAAATACAAACCTCCATAGAATCCTCTGCTGTGATTTGCATGTCTATGCTAGTCACACAACGTGTGGAAGGTTCACAGCCCTTGTCTGTGCAGACTCGTGTAAAAATTGTCTGGAGCATCTAGAGAGGGGAGGTGTCCTGCAGCTTCCAGCTTCTTCTTTGTAATGACCTTGAGGTGGCTGTTCCTGCCTGGGAGTGGCCGTGGCCGTAGCTTGATGACAGCTATATGTAGAGGACAATGTTGAGGCCACGTGTGTGGCACCAGGCCTCAGTCAAATGCCCGTCCCTGATGCAGACTCTTTCGGCTGCCTCTGGGTGTGGGAAAGAAGAAAATCTTCCAGATAGGGTGACGGCAACATTGTCTTTTAGTTCTAAGTCAGATAGTCCTACGCTGTAAGAAAACCCCAGTAAACTTAGGTGGGAAGTGGAGAAGTAAGACATGTAAGTAACTTAAAATGACTTAAGCTTGCTTTGTAATCCTAATCCAGTTTCCAGCAGCAATTTCCCAGCAAAAAAAGGGGTCTTTGGAAAGGTTGAAGGCAAGGATTCTGACATACAGAGAAAGTTAGGATCTTAAATAAATGTGTTTTATATGGGCTTCGGTGATAATAAATCAAATTTGTCCTTTCATGTTGTCTTCTGTTAGAATTTTTACAGTAGCATTAGTAATAGTGGTATAATGTTGATCTTTTGTTTTTTGTGTTGTCACTTAAAAGTTACTCTTCAGTCATATTTTATTTATAATTCTTTCACTCAAAACAACAGATGACTGTAAAGTCAAACGTTTTCTCTCATTTCCCAATTTTAAAACAGTGGTCCTTTATAAACTTTTGAGATTCGGCCTTTAACCAATTAACACATTTTCTCCGTATTCCTTAATAATAAGGGAGATTTCTCCTCTGAAAATAATTAGCTTAACTACCCACCTTTGAAAGTAAGAACATTCAGATGACCTTGCCTTGACCATCTGAGGTGTCCCGTCCTTCCAGCCCCCCTTCCATCCAGCCCCCCTTCCCAAAAGACATGTTCTTAGTACCTATATTTAGTGTGCTCTCAGCAGCTGGACTGGCCTGACAAACCCTCACTTCTCCAGAGGAATGCTAATGGCTCATCTTGGAAATATGCGCTCCTGTCCTTTGGTCTAAGTCACAGAAGAAGTCTTCAGTCCCCTTCCTTCCTGCTGTCTCCTCTGTGTTCCTTCTCAGGAACTTCCCTGTCTTTCTCTTACCCATTACATTATTGAGAGAGCCCAGGGCTCTTCCCTCTTTTGCCCCTGTCAGGTTTTTCTTTGCCTCTACCAAGTGGTGTGACACTCACTTGACAGTGATGGTAGCCTTCAGCTAGATTAGCCAGTGCTGGCTGCTGAGAAGTATGGCCTTTCGGTGGTCCCTGACCCTGCTGGACCCTCCCCATGGCATCTTTCAGAACTGATATTAAGAGTTCAGATTCTGCAGAGATAGTAGCAATTCCTTAGGTTACATACTGAACAAATGTGTGGAAGGACATCTTGACAACTTTTTGACTTCAGTTTACTGTCTCTAAGCACCCATTTTTATGATTGCAATTCTCTCTGATGATTGAGACGATGACTTGAGGATTAGCTATTGAAAGCAACCTCTGTTATTTCTTGCCCTACTCTTCCTCTAAAAGTAGCAATTTCTTTTCAGATTCTGAATTTTCAAATTGTGAGCTTTGGCTTATGCAGCAGGGATATGGCATCAGTACACCTCAGCGCCCCCTGCAAAGCACTCGGGAGATGCTGGGTTCAGAAACACATTGGAAAATAGTTTGGAGTGATTTTAACTCGCATGGCATTTGTCCTGCAGTCTTTCCCCGGAGGACCTGCACTGTTGGCAGCTTTCAGGCTGTCAGCCAGAGTAGGTCTCACGACATCTGCTGCGGTGGGCACAGCCTCTGTTCTGGCAGGCACCCACACCTGCACCCACATGCCCTGTACTTGCTTCCACCAGCTCACTCCACACTCCTCACTGCCATAGCTGCCTGGCCAGTGGTGTCCCAGGAAACCCTTCCCAAGTGCTGTCACCCTCTCTTCACCTACTTGGACTCACTTAGGTGACCATGTCTGTCCCTAGGTGGGGGAATCCCATTGTCTGCTTCCTGCTAAGCAGGTGTGGTGTGTCCTCCCATTCTGCCTTGTCAGGTGTGGGTGGGTTTCTGTTTTGGTCTTAAAGCTGGCTCAGTGGGGACAGAAAGGTCACAGTCCTGGCACCATGGTAACCAGAGTGGGCAGAAGAGCAGCCTGGACCAAGACCAGCAGCCTGTGCTGGTAGCACATTTCCATTTTAGCATGTGTAAAAGGAAAAGATCTAATCTCAAACATGTTAGGGTTCAAGTTTGCATATCTCAGCCTGCTTAAGGTTCCTGAGAAGTCCATATGGTAGTCTCAGAAAACCTTTTTTTTTCTTTTTTCTCAATTTTATTATACTTACATTTGTTTTGCCCTGCTTTTGTGTTTTGAGACAGGGTCTTCTATGTATTTAGTCTAGGCTGGCCTTGAACTTGCTTTGTAGCCTAGGGTGGCCTCAACCCCATGGCAGTCTTCCTGCCTCACCTACCTGAGGACTGCAATTATAGGCCTGTGCCATCGTACCTGGCTGTCACGCAGGTTTCGAAATGGAGATTAAAAACATTAGGAATGATTATTTAAAGGTACTAATAAGAATTCTTTTGCTATTTCCTGCTGGGATGCATCTGTGGGTAATCTCAGCGACAATTATGCCCGTCTTGCTGCTTCTTTCCTTCTCCCGTCTTCAGATGAATCCTGTTAACCTCTTCCCAGAGTTTGGGGTATGGATGCATTAGCATCGATGCCAGTTTTGGTTTCTAGAAGCTGCTGTTGGCCTGTGGTTTTGAAAGGGCCTCAGGGCAGGGAACTCTGGCTTCCAGAGCTCAGGTACCCTTGCAGCTATTTCATTCTTTCTAAAGACAAGGATGCAACTCCTAAGTCTCCTGTTGGGCATGCTGGAAGCCTAATGAATAACTTAAATTCCCTCCTGGAAATCTGGCTTGGTGGTACACGCAGGTCGGTCATCAGCACTTGGGAGGCTGAGGCAGGAGGATTATCCATTTGAGCCCAACCTCAGCTATCAGAGAGAGCCTTCTCCACACAGAAAGCTGCATAAATCCAGGTCTCTGTTCTCATTTGGGGCTGAATAAGCAGAGAGATCTTTAAGTGGGACCAGGTACGTAAGGAATGGTGGGGTGTGTGTGTGTGTGTGTGTGTGTGTGTGTGTATGTGTGTGTGTGAAACTGCCTTGGTGACATTTTGTGGCACTTAACCAAGGACAGGTGTCTGGGTTAGAGGGTGGCAGTGGTAAGAGCATTAGTCTCACACTTTAGTATTGATGTTAGCAACTTCATAGGTGTTACATTTTGTATCTAGACAAATACGTTGTTTTCTTATTCTTTACCTTGAACAAAAAAGCATTGTTGTAAAATAATAGGAGGTATCTGTTTGTGCTTTCCCTTTACTGTTGGCACAAACACATTATGAGCTATACAGTGTCCTGTGTGGTGTCCCTGTTTGTGTGTGCTTTAAAGACAGAGCACCCATACTAAATAGTTCCTTCTTTGTTCCTGAGTCTGACTGTACAGAAAGATCTGATGATAGTATAATTCCATAAATGGAGAAAGGTTTTGATCTAAGGAAGGAGGAAAGATTTCAGAGCGCTGAAGGCTATTCAGTACCTAACTAGATAGTAGAGGCAGTTGGGAGATTTCATAAGGCCTTCTCAGTAGAAACAGAATGCAGGATGTAAATGTCACCCTGCCTGAACACAGGGGCATTTGTTCATAGGAGTCACAGGCTGACCCTGAGCATAGCGGAAGGGGTGGGTCAGAGGCAAGTCACTTCCGGAAAAACACAGAAGCATCTTTTCCTGTGTCCTCTGTTTTGTTATTTCATTAGGTGAGTTGGCAGGTGTACTGTAAGATGAAACTGAGAAGCAAAGTTGAGCAATAGCATGTACAGAGTAGTGTTTGAAAGGGTGTGTGTGTGAGAGAGAGATGTAAGTCCTATCCCCCTCCTTGATTCTTTTAATAATAGGAAATCACATTTCCTCGCCATGTGACGAGTGTGTAGTGTGTGTGGCTGGATACATGTGTTTGCTTCCTGTATCTCCTTAGTCAGATGGGTGCCTCCTGCAGGTTCCTGTGGAAAACCACATCTGTTTAGAGCATCGGGCTTGCAGTTCATCAGCAGTGTGAAATGACAGGTAGCAGCAGCATGCTGTGGGATGCACTCGAGTACCCGCTGCAAGGTCACAGTGGCTGCATGTGCAAAAACCATAGTACTTTTTTGTTTCTGAACTCTAAATCTTCCATAAAGCTGGAAAGGAAATATTAAAATTTCAGCATCTGGGCATAGTGCCACATGCCTATAGTATTGCCCATTCAAGAGGCCAAAGTGGAGGATGGCTGAAGTTCAGGAGTTCAAGACCAGCCTGGACAATTTAGTGAGATTCCATATTAAACAAATAAACATGTAAAGAGGTGGGCTTGTTTTATGTAAACTGAAATTTAGAAAGCTGGGGAGGCAAAAGGTTGGTTTCTTGGAATATGATTTGAAACCACAAATCTGTGATTCGGTGTTCTGCTATCTTTGGCCTCTGAGAGTTACCATCCCAAACAAAGCTCACCCTTGTTCCGAGGTATTACTAGCAACTTTAAGGAATGGACAGTGGGTGAGGGCTGAGCCCAGTGGATTCGGCCTAGGGTGTGAACAGGGACAAGAACACCAGTCCGCAAGGTGGGACTGGAGTAACCTCTGGGGAGTGTTATGGTTGAGGAATTTGAATGTGGATTTGAAGTAATAAAGTTGCCAAGTCAAATCCTGTTCTTTTCTATCTTCTTTCCTGTGGTCTGAAAGAAGTATAGTAAATGACATACAGGGTTCAGGCATCCTTTCATTTGCCTCTTGTGAATAGTTAATTGCTGTAGAGAAATTCCACTGAAGGAAATAGATTTTCCTGATGTTTTGGAAAAGATCTCATCAGCAGTCTACTAATCAAGACAGAACAGAACAGGATAGAGAACTGATCTCTGTGGTTTCCAGGTGGAGCAAGTCCCAGGCCATCATGCTCTGGGTGAAGAAAAGGTTGGGGCAGAGATGATGGATGCAAGATGGAGAGACCTTTCCAGTCTGGGAGAAAGGAAAGCAGAATAGATCAGAGAGGCAGGGGTCCTGAGTGGCCATCTTCTGTGCGTGCAGTAGATGTGTGTGCTCCCTAGTGAGTGTCTGAAGAGTGCATTGAGCAGCCTAAACCCTGAGCATTGACAGTTTTCTGGAACAACATTTGGACCACAAGTTGGATGTCATAAAAGGGTGGCCACTGTGGCTTACACGGCCACCTTTTAAGACCCCACAGAGATTGCAGAGGATGACGTCAGCCTGTGGAACAGAACAAGCACAGCTGGACTTCTGGACACCCTCTGCCAGCCTTGTTTCCCTTTGCATGGCAAGGCCAAGGGAGACTTTGGCCTAGGTCTCGCCTGGCTGGGCAGGTCACTGGAGCTGAAGACCCCATGCTTAACTGTCCATTTGCCCTATGTCTCGGATTTGCTGGTCCACGGAATGAAGTCAGGATTCTTCAGGTATCCTCTGTGACTACCATAGTGACATACTGACTTGGCTGGGCTTCCATCATGAGCTGTGGAAGATTTGGGCTTCGGATAGAAATCTGTGTGATCTCATTAGCTGATCTCATTATTTCTTACTGGCCTTATCTAGAGAGGCACAAAACCCAGGGTGCTGACCACTGAACACCTCCTGTCTGGGACAGTGGTGGCCCTGCCTGTAAGCATAACCCCTGCCCTGCTCACAGATCTTATCCCAGGTGATGTGTGACAGGTGCCACTGGAGGGAAGGCAGGAAGCTTAGGGTTAACTGTGGCTGGTGAGCTTCTGCAAAGCCAACTGCAGTGAAGGGCCAGAGGAGCTGAGGTTTGTCACTTCCTTGGCACGAGGGAACAGAAACCTACCCCATAATTCCATCTCCATTCTCTTCTCTTCTCTTCTCTTCTCTTCTCTTCTCTTCTCTTCTCTTCTCTTCTCTTCTCTTCTCTTCTCTTCTCTTCTCTTCTCTTTTCTCTTCTCTCC
>PVKA01042378.1:0-17448 GCA_004027165.1 Ctenomys sociabilis | reverse complement strand
TGTACAAAGATAGTGGGGGGGTAATAGGAAGTTTTTATTTTCATTAAAAAACATTTTGGTATTTTAAAATTTTTATTTACGTATTTTAGTACAGGGTGTTCAGGGTCTCACTACATAGATTGTACTCTCAGTGATTCTCCTGTTTCAGCCTTCCAAGGGCTGTGATTATGGGCGCGCGCCCCTGCATTCAGTCTCAATCTCCCTCTTAGCGCACCTTGGGGGCAGGCAGGAACAACATGCGGGGGATCTAAGCAGGTGCTTTAGTCCACCGAACTCTATGGACAGCCCCTAAAAACAATACTATTTTGGCCCCCTGAATGTCTATAATATCATTTTCACTTAAAAAGCCACATTATTAAAACATTATTTGGTAATTTTGACAAAAATAGGAAAAACAAAAATAGGAAGCAATATACTCCATGAAAGTTATACATTTTGGATTCCTCTTGCTATTTCTTCTGAAATGTTTTATAGCCTCTTACATATAACAGAGAATTACTGCACTAAGTGTAAACTAATGATATAAAAATACTTTCAAAGTTATTCTAATCTCAGAATTTATGCCAGTAAACCAAATTTGTAAAATGGAGGCAGAATTACTCCTCAAACAAAACGGCTAAGAAAAAAATGTTTTACTTTTCCAAAAGTTATACCAAGCTTTCTTACAAGTTCATTACAATTTCATGTTTTAAATGCAACCCATAATTGGGATTGTATTTCTGCAACTTATTCTTGTGCAGGAACAATTTTATCGGTTTCTGTTTACCTAACGAATGAGAAAGTTACAACTTTTATCCTGTGAAGGGCCAGGGAGATGGCTCAGTGGAATAAGCACTTCTCTGGCAAGCACAAGGCTCTAAATTCAATCCCAGGTTCCACAAAGAAAAAAAAAAAAGACACCACCAGGCTTCATTATGGGCCAGGGAGATGGCTCAGCAGAATAAGTGATTCCCTGGCAAGCACAAGGGTCTGAGTTCAAACCCCGATTCCGCCAAAAAATACCAAAACAATTTTTATCCTGTGTACAAACAGTAAAAAAGGAAATGCACTTTTTTCTTCTTTAAAAAAATTCTTTTTGAAAAAAGCACTAAAAAATCCAAAAACTTAAAAAACTGTAAACTTTTATCACCCTGATGCAAGAGGGTGATAAAAGTTTATTTTTTCAAATAAAGTAGTGCACACATAGAGGTGGAGTGGAAATTTGCTAAATATGTATTTTGCTTTTCTGATATTTATCTGCCTTTATATTTTAGAAATTAATTAAAGTGATTTTATGTCATTAGAGAATATCATTAAAAATTTCTTTTTTTTTTTTTTTTTTTAGCTAGGTAAAGGTGACTGTCTGGCGCACGCATTTCCTCGCACGCAGGCCCTGTCTGTTGGCCAGGCCGGCACACACCCAGCCTGCTGCACAGCAGTGCTCACTGATCACTTGTTAGTTAACAACACAACGTACCAAGATTCACTTTGTCTCGCCGGTACACGCACAGCGCGTGTCTACCTTGTTTTCATCCCTGTTGCTTCCCTCCCCTTTCCCTTCCTTCCATCTTCCAGCTCATCCCTGAAGGCTTGCTTCCTCCTTTTGTGTTGAGGGAGGTAAGAAGAAATGAAGACAAGGAAAAAGGAGAAAAGGAAAAATCATAATTTAAAAAAATGAAAACTGAAGCTTCAGAATGCAAGCCTAGTTTAATTTTTCTCTCTCTCTCTCTCTTTTTATTTTCTCCTGGAACACAAAAGCCCTGGGCAATTCCCCCTGACCTGCAAGTGGGTGCAGCCACGCTCTTCCTGCTTGCACGGCCATTTTCCATCTGAGCAGATGGATTTTCACCTATCAAATGCCCTCCTTATGAACGGCTGTTATCCTCCTGTGGATGACACCCTCCCCATCCGCTGACACAAAGACCCAGACAATAGACTGACAAATTCCACAGATTTCCACCCACAAACCCAGAACACTTCCCAGTTCCAAACTGTAGTCCCTCACCCTCTACCTGTCCTTAGCACTTTCACTCTCTCTCAAGATCCTACACTCTATGTGAGCATACCCTGAAACTTCTTCTTAGTATAAATCCTTCCTGAACTTCTCAATTAACATGAAGTGGAAAATTCTTTTCCTACAACAGGAATTAGTGAGCCTGTGAACTTATTCTATGGATAGATTGCGTTAGATTCTTTATTTCAGCTTCATGAGCCTCCCCAGACCCTGTCTGGTGGCAGTGTCCTCTGTCCTTTATTTGCTTAGTTTTTAGATTTTTCATATAAGAGAAATAACTTTCTGAGCCTGGTTTACTTTGCTTCCTGTGATGGTGTACAGTCCTATTGGTTTTCCTGAAAATATCATAATTTTGATTTTCTTTATGGATGAATAATCTTTGATTGTATTTGTTCCACTTTTTGGTCTGCTTATTATTGTAAGGCATCTAGGCTATTTCCACATATTGTGAATTACATTTAATAAATTTAGTTATTAGAGTAGGCAGTCAGAGAAGTCTAACAATAAGATTGGATAAAAGAAAATAAAGCACTCCCAGGTAAAGAGGTAATTCAAGCAGCTAAGCCAAGCTTAGAGATGCAGAGATAAACACAAGAAAAAGAGCAAAAGGTTGGGATAAAAATAAAGAGGTAAGGATTCCTCCCTCCCAGAAGAAGACTCTCGTCTAGGATGTGCTATGCAAGTTAAGAGCTTTGACACCTTCTCTGTGCCTTTGGACTCAAGCAAACCTTACAAATGCAAGATAACCAGCTTTCGTTTGAACTCTTTTGAACTCAGGCTCTTGTTTGGTCTCTGCTTATGCATATGAGACCAAAGCAGAGACAGCATTTGGATTTCTGCTCAGAATACCCTCATGATAGATACTGTGAGCTTCCTCTTACTTCCACTGAGCCACTCACAACTTCCTCCTTGTGACTTCATTTTTCATTGTGTGTGGAACCATGAACTTGGTCTGTACAGAGATTATGATATCATTGGAAGTTCCCAAGATTTGAGGTTAACAGTAGATAAATCCCAAATGGGAGCTTTTTGGATGATATATATAATAAAACAATCCAACACAGATCAGCAGTCCACAATAGAAACAGGTTATCCACAGAAGTTGTTGACTTGAGCCATTCACAGCTCATTATATTAATATAACTTTACTGTATATACCTCCATTTTTATACTTTTCTGCTGAATGGTTAAGACCGAAGTTGAAGCAAGACCTGTATAACAAAAAATGTAACTTTTGTATCAGATAAGGTCAGTCAGGTACCCTCAGGGTTTATCCTGAAACCTTGTATTGTTCTTTATAGATCCCTTATCAGTGTCAGCCATGTGGATTAATCAGGGCCATTGCTTGACCAATTTGCTCTCTGTGGAAGCCTGAGAGAAAGTTTTCTCTCCATAGGCACAGTATACATCATCGATTGCATTTCTCTATGGCCCCATAATCACCTTGATCAGAAAATTTGGGGCACTACTGGGTTACATGATGTTACAGTTCATGTTCTCCTATGTCCTGAGTCTTCACTGACCTTGAAAGGCTAGGGCCAAAATGTTGGCTGACCCTTCAGCCTTTCTTTTTCTCCAGTTTTTGATCTGCGAACTTAGGTTGTTAACCCTCCAGAAGAGAAGTTTATTATTACCTTGCAACATATGCACTTCAGTTTACCCATACTATTAGTCTAAATATCAGACATCATAGGCATAACATGGAACATATATATATATATATATATATATATATATATATATATATATATATATATATATGTTTTTTTTTTTTTGTCTTTTTGAGACAGGGTCTCGCTATGCAGTTCAGGCTGGCTTTAAGCTCACTTTGTAGCTCAGGCTGGTCTCGAACTCACAACAATCCTCCTGCCTCAGCCTCCCGGGTGCTGGGATTACAGGCATGCGCCACCACGCCCGGCATGGAACATATATTTTCCCTCAAGTATTGAGATACTAAACTCTAAGTCCATACTGAATATGAAGAAGAGAAAAAAAAATTTAAAAATAAGAATGAACATTATGTATATTTACATAGGTATTTAGAAATCCATCCATATACAGCATGGTAGCATTGTAGCATGACTATCTTGTGACTTTTTTGTCTTATTTTTCATTTACTACCCTTTAAAAAAGGGCAGTGTAGTAATAGCTGGTATGTCATGACAAGAAGTACATATTTAGAAGACCAGAATGACAGGCATTTGGAGTGTGACCCTTCTATTACACTTTATTAAATTCAGTGCAGTTGCTTGGTTCACAGGTATCAGCATATATAGTTAGTTGGGGGGTGTCTTTTTCTCCCCCCGACTATATTCTTATTTAACTGCGTCTCCTCTTATTTGATAGAGATTTGTGTTCTTGTTCTTCTTGTTCTTGGTCTTCTTGTTCTTGGTCCTCTTCTTCTTCTTCTTCCTTTTCCTCTTCTTCTTCTTCTCTTTCTCTCTGTCTCTGTATGTCTCTGTCTCTCTCTGTGTCTCTGTCTCCCTGTCTCTGTCTCTGTCTCTCTCTGTCTCCCTGTCTCTGTCTCTGTCTCTCTCTCTCTCCCTTCTGGATAGCTTCATGGCCTCTTGTCTCTTCTGCTGTTTTCCCAGTGATGGGGTAGATGTGGGGAACAATCTGTTATATATAAAGTACAGGTCTTTGCCAGCCACTTAAAGATGGAGGATGTGGCTGCTGCTCTAAGATCTGGAAGGACAGGCTTCCCTGGGGCAATCTGGCTTATCCTTCTTCCTCACTGTAGAAGGGAGTGTGGGGCCTGTGCTGTGTCTCAGTTTGCTCTCTCCTTTGATCCTCTTCTGGTGAGAGAACAATTTCAGCTCTTGATGATTTTGCTGGTCTTTGAGAGCAGTGAGAATGACAGCTCCCAGGCCAATCACTCTGTTAACTCACCAGAAGTACAAGGAGCACAAACCTCTTTCATTGCCAATGACTCAACTCCAACTTTTCTAGTGCTGTTTTATTTTATTTTATATTATTTTTTTCTCTTGTGTTTTTGAAGAATGTTCTACTAAAGACTAAAGAGATTCACTCTGAAAAGTCTTTTAATCCCAATTCTTTTTCTGCCCTTAGGTTATCAAGGGTTTTCAAAGATAGTGATGAGCCAAACAGAGGAAGTTTTTGTGCCTTGCATAAAGCGCTGCTGTTGGATTAGGCAGTCCTAGATTCCTTTGCCATGCCCGAGTGGGGTAGACTGACTAAAGGTGAGGCTGATGCAGCACAGGGGCTTACATTGATAAAACATAAGGCAGTATTCAGAGGTCATAGGCTGATGGAAGCTTTAGGCAGAATGGGCAGTAAGCCTTAGGCCCTGACCTCCATGAGACTGTCTCTCTCAGGTTATAATTTTTTTTCAGAGCATAGTACCAAGCCAGTCAGAGTTCTGCACACAGAGTTATGCTCATGGAGGACTAAGGAAGGAAAGACCTATGGTAAGCATACAACAGAGTGTCACAGGTTCATAAGAAAGGGGACCCTGGTGCTGGAGGGATAGGCCAGTCTATTTATTGTCTCACTCTTTAAAAACCTTCAGGCCACTGCTGCAGGCCCTGGGCAGGGCAGGTCTAAGGGGATCCTTAGAGCCTTAAAGAGACAGGACAAATGGAGATGGACAGGGCCACCTTCTCTTCCCTTATTTTTTTTCAGCATGAAGAAACTCAATTTGAGTCCCCTGCCCTCCACACCTAGCCCCTCAGTCCTTGATATGCATACTCATAAACTAGGACCCCTTTGAAACCCAAACTCCAAAGAAACATAACCTAGTCTTTTTCTACTCCCACTTCAACCTGAGCAGGCTCTGGAAAATTGCAAAAGTCATTGTCAAAGTACATATAAATCACAAGACTATACATTTCATGGTCCTCTTTTTGGAGGGAGCATTTACATTCGGAGGGATAGCTTACCATAGTGACTGTAATATAGTGGGCCCTGAAGAATGAGCACTGTGGCAACAGTTATTCCAAAAATTAAAGTAAACCAATGGTCTAGGGGCTATTTTTAAAACAATGCTTGCTCTCATGGATATGAAAAGGTTTTCATCTGTTCTCTTTGGACTCTTACTGGTGACATAGCTGGACAGATGCATTTAGTTTTTGAGGAACATTCTTCATGACTTCCATAGTGGCCTGCTGGTTTATGTGCTCAAGGACAGCACAGAGGGCTTTCTCCTCTGGCCTCCTGGCCATGTGCTTTCGGTCTTTTTGATGTTCATTACTGAGACCAACTCTCAGCGCTGTTTCGATTTGCATTTCCTTGATACTTTATAACATTCAGCTTTTCTTTTCCCCATATATTTATTGGCTGTTTGTACTTTTTTTGAGAGGTGTCTGCTCAATTCATTTAGCTTTTTACTGAGTCTTTAAGTTAATTTGTTGAGTTCTTTATATCATCTAGATATTAACCCTCTGTCAGAAGAGTAGCTAGCAAAGACTTTCTCCCATTCTGTATGTTTTCTCGTCAAATAGTTCCCTTTGTTGTGCAGAAAAATTTTAATTTGATATAGTCTCTTTGTTGATCTTCATATCATTTCCTCTGCTAGTGGAATCCTGCTCAGGAAATCTCTGTGCCTACGGCTTCAAATGTTTCCTTCTTAGTAGTTTTATTGACTATTTCTTTTTTTCGTACTGGAAATCAAACTCATGACCTCACACTTCTCAGGCAAGCCATGTGCCACTGAGCCATATCCCTACCCCTTACTGACTATTGACCATTTCTGTAATGAATGAATAAGAGAGCTTAAACATTTATTGGTATCAGCCAAATATAGCTATAGGCAAATTGCATGAAACTTCATTGCTGCGAAAAGAAAGCTACGCTGGATATCTTCAGCTGATACCTCCACCTTGACAGCCCTGAATCCCTGGCACTGGGTAGCCTGGGACAGTAAAACACCCTGCTGGAGTGTGTCAAGGACAAATTTTCAATCACACACATAAAATGTTGGACTTGGTAGCTGTAGTTACGAAGAAGACATAAAGACTCAGTTTTTTTCTTTCAGCAAAGGCAATTAGAGGTTAATGAAAGTTGTTTGCACAGTGCTTAAATTGAACAATGTAAGGACAGGTTGGGAAGGAAGGATCTGAAGACCTGCCTTTGTGGGGATGTAAATAATGTGCCCAAGCACACACAGCAGAGCATTTCTTTAAGCTGGTGTCTGGTTGACTTGATTTTGGTGTCTACACTCTCTGTGCCATATCATGCTGTCTTCATGTGTTGATGTTTCATTTGAGAAATATTTCTACTAATTCAGGACAGTTACTCACTATTGATGCTTTTAGAGGAGGCCATCAAGATGCTCCATGACTTCTGGGTGCCCAGCCAAGAGACAGAGCTGCTCACTCTGCATCAGCACTCGCTGTCAAGCTCCACAGCTTTGCTGGGGGATTGAACTGAGTGAGTTACCTTCACCTTTCTCTGATGTTACTGTGCTTGTTTTCTTTTTAATACCTTAAGAATATAGCCTAAAGGAAATTAAGAACTGTCAATTCCACTAGGAATTTAGTGTCACCTTGGCTAAGTTTTGAAAGATATGGTATATTCTGCATACCATTCAACATTCCAACATATAAATCTACTTTTGGGGCCAGCCAAATAGCTCAGCGGACTAAAGGGTCTGCGTAGGCAGATGCAGAGACCAGGGTTTGATCCCTGGCATGCTGAGCCAGCTCTGTCCCTGGGGTGTGCTGAGATGAGACTGAGACAGGCATGCACCTGTGAGCCCAGCACTTGGGAAGCTGATACAATGTGAGTACTGCCTGACCCATTATTTAAAAGACACATATTTTCATACATTGTTCCAGAAATTGGCTTGGGTTATCTGACACCCAGGGCAATCTTCTGGCCCCTTTTGTGACTAATGACTTACATACTTAGATCTGAGTTGAGATTTACTACAAGACCTGGGTATGGAACAAACCACACAGCTTATGCAGTGATTGAAGCCGAGTAGCTAAAAGTCCATACCTGTCCATCGGTCCCGATGGTGCCTCCGCAGTCCGTGAGGAGCTCCGACATGTCATAGTAGCTAACAAACTCCCAAAGACAGGCCTCTAGGTTCAGGTTCCGGTAGAAGCGCAAGGTGCTGGAGCCTCTGAGGGGCACGCTGTACTGGTAAGGATACGTCTCACCAACGACTTCTGGATTTCTTGTAGCGTCAGTCAAGAATCCATGGTGGGTCTTCACTTCTGTGTAATCCAGAAGGTTGGAGCACTTATGGTTCCCCACTCTCGTGCCATCAGGGCTAAGGGTCAGCTCAAAGTTGGAGAGCTCTCTGGTGGAGATGACAGGAAGCATGCCTGTGGGGAAGCACAGTCGCCCAGGTTTGTCTCACCAAATCTGGGCATGTGTTAGATTTACTTAATTTTAAGGAATTCTTGTGTGGTCAGACTTTTCAAAGCTGGATAGAAAGAAGATAGGAGATAAGGACAGAGACTTGACATCCCAGTTGGAATCCAATACTCTTCCATAGACTTGATTATTCCCATCACTTACCATCTATGTGTGGCATGGTGACTGTGAGCTTGATCAAGTTTGGGTGATCTGGGTCCTGGGGGCCTGTGTAGCGTAATTTAGCTGAGAATGGCTCGGCGCCCACTACCCCAGGCATGCGGGGCTGACAGAGACCTCAAAGAAAATGGGCACATTTAAGCTTAAGAAGGTAACAGATGACACCTGACACCTGAAGAATAGTTAATAATTGGTAGTGTTATTGTTTTACATATTTTAAAATTCTCTGTGGACTAAGTTGTGGTTTAGAAAGTGTATCATAAGGAAGCCGAGGACCACAGCAGTGAGTTCTCACAGCTCATGTTCTAATAGCCTCTTAGCATGTTAGACATACACCTCAAGTCCTCAATGTAATTCTCAATTCTGTTTACAAACAGGAGCTCTAGAAGTAAAAACACACACATATACTCTTTTGAAGGAGCCCAATTCTGGGCTGTACATGTGCTCAGGGTGGAACACTGGCCTGGCAGGCTTGAAGAGGCTCTAGGTTCAACCTGCAGATCCCCCCACCGATGCTTGTGCAAGTGAAAAATCAACTGATAAACAGGATTTCACATCTTTCCTCTGTGTGTCTAGCTAGATCCTGCTCCTGACCCCCATGCACCCTTGGCTGTAGCCTCCCTTATGAGCAGCACAATACCATTCCTCTTGGACTGTCCTGCACTTCTGCCCAACCCAACTTCTGCACATGCAGTTACCAGCTGGGCTCCCTGTATGGCATAAGCGCTCTTTGTTCAGACCAAGAGCACAGGCCCTCCACCCTGCTTTGCCTCCCAACCCCTCCTCCTCTTCCTCTTGAGAGCTCTCTCTCATTTTCTGTGCATGCTGGGTTCTTTCATGCTTCTGACAGTCACTGTTTGTGTTCTGCAGATTGAACCTGAGCATCACACATGCAATGAGCTTTCATGACCCACCCAGGGCAGAGCTAACTGGTGCTGTGTTGCCATGCAGTGCCTCATGCAAGCTCAAGGGTGCCAGGCATCACCTTTCCTAAGGACTCCTTGAGGAGGGGTCTGCTCTTACTTTTCAGATGGGTTGCATAAAGTGCTGAGCCTGGTACCTAGGAGGTGCTAACAAAGTCATCTGTGGTAGTCCCCTGTGTCTCAGTGAGCTCTTTACCTTCCTCTCTGCCAATGGTTATGATGGGGCTCAGCAGCTCAAGGCCTTCATTGCCATTGGTGTTTACGGCACGGGCCGCACACTGCACCCGGGAGCCCGGCTGAAAGTATATTGAGTCTAAAGTTATCATCTTGGATGATGTAAAAAATGTGTCGAAGTCCACCTCTCTCATGGGGCTGGTGACACCATCAGGGCCTGCAGGAGCACTAATCAGCCATCGGTACTGGGTCAAAGTGTCATTGATGCTCTCACTCACACAGATGGAGCCTGTCTTGTCATAGTCAGAATATTTGGGGTTGCATGCCTATGAAAAATAAATAACTATGTCAGGATCACTTGGCAGAACAATGTGGACATGGTTCCCCTCAAGTTCCCTCTCTGCTGAATTATCCCTATTCTTCTTTCCTTCATTGCCCTCTTCTCCCTTTTTCTATGCCTAACAAGGGTGGATGTCACAGTCCACCACTCCTTTGGGGCTGTTCACATGGCCAGGGCCAGCCAGAGCACGAACTAGCTATCAATAGTGGTGTGCTTCCTTCTTTCCATGTCTAATGGGTGGTTGAGCTTAACTATCCTTTTCTTGCAATGTTTCTACTTTCTTTCTTTTTTAGTACTGGGGATTGAATTTGGGACCTTTGAGTTTGCCAGGCAGGCACTTAGGCCATTGAGCTATCTATCTCCCTGGGCCTGCTTGCAGTACTTCAGTTAATCTTTTCCTATCATTTCCAACTACCACCTTCCTGAATGATTCATGTCCTTTTTGTCTCCAGTCAAGTGAAACACAGTTGCCCCACTAACCCTCTGACATAACCTTCTAATGTGCTGTTCTCCTGTATAAGAGTTCCTGGCTGTTCAACAAGTGAAGCTCAGGATCCTTAATGCAGTGCTCAGGGACTTACATGCTTTGGCACTGCATTGTTATTTATGCTTGGTTAATTCATTAAGTATTTTTTGCTGATTATTATAAGTAGGTTGCTACAGGAGAGCTACTGTAACATAAAAATCAGTAAGTCACAGCTTTTGCTCATAGAAGCTTATAATGTACAGCAAGGAAGGGCAAGTATAAAAGTAATAATTACATGCTATTGCTTCTGTTCTTCATTGTTTGACTGCTGCTTGTTGCTGTGACTTGCTCTTGGAATGACCTTTCCTGACTTTATTGCAAAACTATGGAAAGTCTCCAGCCCGGTCCAAGCATTCCCTCATACACACATAGCGTCTCAGCTCTAGTTCTTAATTTACAACATTCTTACAATGATGATCACATCTTGCTTTTATTTTTTAGCCACCAAGTCCTGTGTTTCCCTGTTTTCTATTTTTAAAGTTTTGGAGTGCCTTATTTAGCTCATGCCTTATTTATTTTTCTAGCAGCAGTAGTTTCTCATTAGATCACACTCACTGTACACGCTAGTTAACAAATGAGCTATGACTTTACTCCCATCACCTTCCTTTGTTAGGTGAAAGAGAAAAGTGGAAGCCCATTTAGTTACTGTTCTCTTTTCACTTTTAAAGTTTAAACCTTAAAGAATTGTCCCATTTATTTCTTTATGATAATATTACCTTATGATTAAAGTTTACAATTGTTTTAAACCATTGCGTTACAGTTTCTTTCAACCTTTTAAATTTCCTGCTCACCGTAATGCAGATGACTGGATAACCGGACATGGGTCTTGCCCCCTCCTTCACCCTGGAGGTGTCATCATACAGCAGCAGGGACATAATTTGAGGAACAGAAGGAAAAGTAACATCTGCCATACTGTTCATTTCTTCTATGTACACAATGGCTTTGATCACCTAAAAGAAAAAGGTGGTCCCCACTGATTAGTTAAATGTTAGATTTCCAGTGTCTCTTTGGTTCAGGAAAATAGTCATAATGCCATGGAATCTTTGTGATAAAAATGGTCACACCTGTCCCTTCAGAGTGACAGGTTATGCTGGAATCTTGCTCAGGGCTCACGGTTCCAGGGAAGGGCACCTGAGCCTGGGGCAGCTAATGCAAAGGCTGACCAGGGGCCCACAAGGCACTTGGGGTCTGTGCTCTTTTTCCTCCAATTATGATGACAGGAGATAAATCTATGTTGGTGGTGTGAAGCCAGAGTCATTAAGATACAGTCAAATTAGGGAAATATATTTTCTTAAGCAATAATGATAACAATCTCACATAATAAAATGATACATCAAATTAGTATAGATATTATAACTTGACCTATTCCTAGGATTAGTTAAAAACTTAAAGAATTCCTTTCAGTGTAAAGACCAAAATTCTGTAGAAATTATGTGTATCTTGAAGAAAAAAACTGGATGCTAATATAACACAAATCAATTGAACAATTAAAGCAACTTTAGGACTATTGTATTTTGGGGATAAGCCTTTGGACATCTTATTTAGGAAGCATAGGTGGGAATTCTGAAAGCAGGCAAACTATTTTTTGGTAAAAAGGCTAGTTTCAATGACTTATAGGGCTAGATCACTATGTCTACTGCGTGCTGAGAGATACCTTCTCTCTGGAGTTCAGCCCCAAGTTCAGGTCTACTGACTGACATGGGAACAGGGCAGACTACTGTGGACTGCAAACACAACTTGTCAAGAAAGTAGAAGGATTTCCCAGAAATACTCTAATCAGAGCAAAATTTACTTCAGTGGTGACAAGGATCACGAATGCCCTTTCGTATAAAGCTTGTACAAATCCTCATGGCTTTATTGTACCTACCGTATGTAGTTTCCTACATGCATTTGTTCTGAGAAAATATTGGTCACTAATTTATAAACACAGGTTGACTCTTACCTGGGTCTCTGCTATCATATTTTCATCAGGTTTTAGGTGGACAGTGAAGGCTTCCCGCATCTCTCTTATGCCATCAAAGATTACTTCAATTTCAACAGTGTGCTGGGTTTCTCCTTCCTTAAACTCGATTTCTACAAATGCAAAGATCATGGATTTAAATCTTGTGCATAGGAATATTAAAAGTGTAGGCCCGTTTTGAAAATTGTGGGCTACAGTGAAAAATACATTTCACATGGTGGCCCAGTGTATTTGCGTGCAAGTGCTGTGGGTGTGAAAGAGAAGCAGGGCTTCGGGAACACCACTAGTCCTTCCTATCAGGGCTGTGCTGGGATCTCTTCTTGTGCTCTTCAGATTTTTATGCTCTCTGAAGCAAAGTTCTAATCGTAAATTACTAAACTGACTTTTTATCTCAGTCTGCAAAACCATTGGGTTAGAGAACAACCAACACTTCTCACACTGAGGACAATCAAACTCAGCTCTCGCTTCCCAGAATTTCTAACCAGTGGGGTCCGTGTTTTGTGAATGGGACTGGAAATGGAGTTGTGAGTGGTATTTATGTACATCTGTAGGAAAGCTGAGTATCAAACTGTTCACAGATGCAATATCAAATTACATTTCAAAAACATTTCTTTCTGTTGTATCTATATTAGTCATTTCTCCTCTCACCCTGTTTCTTTTTGCTAAAAGAACTGCTTCATCATCATAAAATTATATCCATTTATTAGCATTTCTTCTTAAGCTTTATTTTGAAAAACTTCAAGATGCTAAAAATAATTGGATTCTATTGAAATCATGAACAAGAAGCTGTCCACATCACTGAACCTGAATAAACTATCTTGACTTTACTGCCCATCTGGGAATCAGAATCAAAAGAAAAGAATACAAAAAATATAAATCACTTATTCCAAATAGAGGCGACAATAAATGTTGCTTTCTGATGTAACTGTGGTTCAGTGAACTATAAATTCTTTTGAGTCTAGTGGCAAAAAAAATTCCTAGCATATGTTTTCAAATTTCAACTTTCAAATTATCAATTTCATTTTTTTCAGAACTGGACTAGCAAGGCAGACAGCTTTAGAATTAGCTCTGCTGGGCTGGGGATGTAGCTCAGTAGAATAAGCATTTCCCTGGCAAGTGCATGGTCCTGAGTTCAATCCCCAGTACTGCAAAACAACAACAACAAAAAATTAGCTCTGCCTAGGTGATGTGTGTCCCCAGAGCCTCAGCACCTTCTTTGTGTCAGCTAGTTCCAGGCTTCTTCATGATTCTTATTTAACTTTTTTCTTTTATTTTTCTTCTATTTATTTATTTATTTTTCTAACCCTAACCCTAACCCTATGTGATTTTAAAACTTGCTTCTCACCTACAAACTTGCTTTTAATTTTATTTTTAAAATTACATTTTATAGTTTTATTGATAATTACTTTAATTATTTCATAATTTAAAATTGTGCTGCATAATTGTGCTTTATAAATTTATATTTTTGTTATGTTATTGGAGATGTGTGGTGTGATGTCTCAGACCATTTCATTTGTTTTATGTGACAGGAAATTTACAAATTAGTTTCCATCACTTAAAAATATGGAGATTTCACAAAAGAATGAGATGCTTAAGTTCTCTTGGGCCTTACTGCATGATAGTAGGTGGTTGCGGCAGCCCAGGCTTTCTTTATTTTATTTTTTTGCAGAACCGGGGATTGAATTTAGGCTCTGGCGCTTGCCAGGGAAGCACTTTGTCCATTGAGCCATCTTCCCAGCCCCTCTTCACTCATTTTCATTGCTTTTTAAGTTTATACACATTCAAGACTTAATAAACTCAAGGGCTGGAGAGATAGCTCAGTAGAACAAGCACTTGCCTTGCAAGCACAAGATCCTGAGTTCAATCCCTGATACCACAAAAAAAAAAAAAAAAGAAAAAAAAAAGATTCAATAAGGCTGAGTTATACAAACCAACTTTCTAAGAAGTAAAATATAATTTTAGCATTTAAATGATTTCTTTCTGGTTGTATACTTGGTACATGATAGTCAAGTTTTGAAATCACATTTATGGGGGGACTGTCCAC
This sequence comes from Ctenomys sociabilis, assembly GCA_004027165.1. NCBI lineage: Eukaryota > Metazoa > Chordata > Mammalia > Rodentia > Ctenomyidae > Ctenomys > Ctenomys sociabilis. The sequence goes on along the minus strand of PVKA01042378.1, from coordinate 2,987 downwards.
TCAGGACCCTCCTCTGTCCCTCTCTCGGACAGGAGCTTTTCTTTTTCTCAATAACTATATTCTGCTCATAACCTCAAAAAAAAAAAATAAAACATTTATTTTGTCACTTCACTTTTCACCATGATGTTTTTCAACTTTTATATTTACTTTTTATGGCCTATATGTAGTGGAATGACCTCAGCTTAGGCTAAAAAAGGAAAAACTAGAGCATGTTAGACCAAAATAAAATTTCATAGAATTTTACTGTAAACATAATGCTGACACCAATGAAATAAAAGACACAGTGATTTAGTATTATTTAACTTTTCTTTAGCTGCAGTACCAGGGATTGAACTGAGGGTCATTCAATGTTTTTTATTTTTTATTTTGAGATGGGACCTCTAAGTTCTTCAGGCTTGGGGCCAGGGACATAGCTCAGTGGCCTAAGCACCTGTCTGGCAAGCTCAAGAATCCAGGTTTGAGACCCAGTACTGCATGCCAAACCAGCTCCATATGGAGCTGGCCACTGAAACCAGGCATGGTGGCATATACCTATAATCCCAGCACTGGGGATACTGACACAGGAGGATTACTACGAGTCTTTGCTGTGTGGTGAGACCCTCTACCAAATAAATAAATAAATAAAAATTGTTTAGGCTGGCTTCAAACTTGCAATTCCCTGTCTCAGGTCCTCCAACACCTTGGATTATGGGCAAATGTCACCATGTCTGGGAGCATTATTGCACTTTTATCAGACTTCCTTTGTCATTTGTCACTATATAGAAATCTTTTGCTTATACTTAGCAAAATGAATCATTTTTTCTCTAACAAAAGTAGTTTTTGCCAAAGGTTATACTTCCTATATTAGGGTTTTCCTTTAAGTAAAATCTGTTCATTTTAGAAAAGGCTGATTTTTGACTTTACTAGCTAATCCCTTTTGCTTTTTCTTCTTTTGGGTTACTTGTAACTTATAGCCTTAGAATGATCTGAGAGTAAGTCTGAAGCTGTAGTGTATCAAATTTTTACCTTACATGGAGGGAAAATAAACTTTATTTTGTAGAAGATATTTTAGCACCTTCTATTACCTAAGTTCATCACTGATTCAGTAATATCTACCAGTCATTTTTAAACTTGTTGGTGGGTTAGAACGTCAAGATGAATGTTGCAGGGATGGGAAGAGATAGCTCAGAGGCATAAGTGCCTGCCTGGAAAGTGCAAAGTCCTGAATTCAATCCCCAATAGTGAAAAAAAAGTTACTATGCAATACTATGACTGTCAAGAACTAATAATAAGTAGATGTCCCATAAGTGTAAGTTTTGCTATATTTTGTGTTTATTGGTTAGCAAATAATTCAGAGCTAAAGAAGGGAGGATAGAAAGAAGAATATATTTGTGCCAATTACTCACAAAAATAGATAATGAGATGATCCTGAAATATCCAGAGGAGAGATGAAAACTGCCCCTAAGAGGTTCCCACATGCATCGCAGATAACTCACGGCTTGCAGTTGAGAGTCCAGCGAGATACATTACCCGTCCTTCCCATTTTTCATTTTCTTTTTACTTTGAGATAGGGTTTCCAAGCTGCCTGGGTGAGTCCCTTGCCTCCTCTCCCCAGAGTGCATGGATTATGGGCATGTGCCACCACAGCTGGCATTACCACGCTCTTACTGTGCTTAATTGGCACAAAATTTCACAGCTTTAGCAGGGAGGGGAGAAGGAGAGGAAGGGAGGGGGAAATAAGAATTAAGATGAGCTACGTACTTAAACTAACTCCTCATGATAAATGTGGTTACATGCTACCAACATGTAATAATTAAAAAAAAGTCAGCTGGGACTTCCCAGTATTTGAGGTAGAGAGTAAAACACTAACTGACTCTGAGATAGACCTCATTTATAAATTTTAAATAGAATTACGTAAGACAACGGTTTTCCCTGAATCTGACAGCATCCTTTGTCACTCCTAAGAAGCAATGTTGAAGTATGAGAGTTATGTGACTTCTTACCTCCTCCTGTCCACACAATAAAAGCTTTCCCAGCTTAAAAACAAGCAAACAAACAAGCAAACAAACCAAAGATTTGTATTGCAAATGCTGTTGAAATGGAAATAAGTTATTTTCATAGTTACCACGCACATTTTCAGTATAACATAAACCTATAGAAAAAACTTTATGTACTGTCCAATCAAGAGATGATAATAAAACCAGCCAAAAGATTAAAGCACACTCAATACAGAAAGTCTTCTAGCATATCTACTCAAAATTTCTTTATACCCTAATACATGAGTCCCTACGACTCAAAAAGGAAGATCCTAGAAATAAAATATTTTAGCTTTCTAAAGGAGAAGGGTTTAAGAAAGACTTAAACCCTGTCTAATGATATTTCAGCTGGATGTTTCTCTTTTTCTTAAAGGTCTAGTACTGGTATGCAGTGTTGGTGTGGTCCACCTGGTGACAGCCCTGGGATGCCCTACCTTCTGACACCGGGTAATAGTCCTCCCCAGAGGTGGCTGAGCCGTCTTTTGTGTGGACCCTCACGATGGAAACTTGAGACGTGTCTCCTTGGCGGATCACTGGAATTTTTACAACCACCAACTCTCCTGGCTCTTTGGGCTCTGTGACGCTAAATTTGGTTTCTCCAAATTTGATCACAGTCTCTGAAATTGTGGAAAACATAGACAAATTAAACCTTAGTAAGGCAAACAGCATTCCTTACATAACTTCTAATGCTTCATTTTACATGGGAGGATATTCTCCTGGCTTCTCTGTCACCTCCATGTTAGCAGTGAATGAGAAAAGAGAGATAGACATGTGTTGCCCAGATTTTTAAAAAATATTGTGTGCTGGCTATAAAACCCATGGCATTATGCATGGTAGGTGAGTACTCTACCCCTTGTACTTTCTTTCTCTTTTCTTTTTTTCTTTCTTTCTTTCTTTCTTTCTTTCTTTCTTTCTTTCTTTCTTTCTTTCTTTCTTTCTTTCTTTCTTTCTTTCTTTCTTTCTTCCCTTCTT
>PVKA01042377.1:0-17443 GCA_004027165.1 Ctenomys sociabilis | reverse complement strand
TATGATAGGCAAGATCTGCACTAACGGTGGTTGGACAGGATATTATGTCGGCTTTTAGTGCTATGGTCATCCACTAGGTAAATAATTATTGAATTTTTGATATAATTTCACCTATAAAAAAACCTGTAAATGTAATATCATGTATGCACCTTGTACAATACCAAAACGTTATGAAAACAGTTTGCTATGTATTAATTCATCGACTCTGTACGGTTAAGGTGTTTTGAAACTGTCTGATTGACATTTGTATTTTAATAAAATAAAAATAAATGGAAAAAAAATAAATTTGAAGATCAAAAATTGGAGAAATGGAAGGGCTTCAAAGTCAGCCTAATCAGTAAAGAGTCAGGACATAGAAGAACCTGTACTGTAACGTCATGGAACTCAGTTGTGCCCCAAATTTTCTGATCAAGGAGATTATGGAGCCACAGAAAAAAATGATCGATGATCCATAGTGTGCCTAAGGAGAGTTGCATGGATAGAAAACTTTCTCTCAGGCTTTCACAGATAGCAAACTGGTTCAGCAATGGCCGTGATTCTTCCACATGACTGACACAGGCAAAAAATCTACGGAGTGAGGTACTGGGTTACAGGACAAACCCTGATAGGATTTATCTGACCTCATCAGAAACAAAAGTTACATTTTTTCTTATATAGGTCTTGCTTTAGCTCAGTCTTAACCATCCAGCAGAAAAGTATAAAAATGAGGTATATAAGATAAGGTCATAATAATAAGCCGAGCTGTAAATGGCTCTAGTCAACAACTTCTTCAGATAACCCACTGTTATTGTGGACTGCTGGACTGTGTTGGAATGTTTTGCTGAATTAAAGCACCTATAGTAATTGAATGACAATAGAACACTCATCTTTGACAGGACTAAACAAAAGGAGGAATGCAGTGGAAGAACTATTCTGTGTTTGTATAAACCATACAGTTAGGATAGATATGCAATACTTTGGCATAATTCTATGTGAAGAAATATATGAACTAATGGTGTTAGTTCTGTCTTCTTCTCTTGCTATGGATAACCACTGGAAAGATAAATATGTAAAACTTATTAGTTATTGACACTAGTATAATTTAGCTTTGGAAAAAAATAGGTGTGCAGCTACATTCTCTTAATTCATTGATCAGAGGCATCTGCTCTAATACTATTTGTTCATCAAGTGTCATGTATGCACCTTGTGCAACAGAAAGCCACTACGAAAACAATGTGCAATGTATAAATTTTTGAATGTGTCATACTAATTGGATTTAAAATTGTCTCATTGCTACTTGTTCTTCAATAAAAAATAAAAAATAAATACAAATACAAGCCAATAAAATAGGTGCAAGATTTGCTTGAACAAACTCTTCAATAAAAACTAAAGGCATATAAATATATTTTATTATATACTAAAATGCAAATTAAATCAAAATTTAAAAGGCTGACAACATAAAATATCAGTGAGGACTATGAACAACTATTATTCTTATACATTTGTAGTTGGAGTATGAAAGAGTAATACAACTTTTGACAAATATTGGGCCCTTTTTCATAGTTAATCATACACCTATTCTCTGACCCCAAGTTTTGACTCCTAGGTAATTACCCAAGTGACTAATATTATGTATGTTTATATAATCAAAAACTGTTTTGCACCTTAAAATATGAATTACTAATATGTCATCCCATATGGATAATTCTCCAAGCTGTTCTTCTGGATAAAAGAAGCTAAATATAGAATATTATACACACACACACACACACACACACACATGTATATGCATGAAATTGTAGAATAGAAAACATTGCACATGATGACAGAAATTAAAGCAGTATTTTAATTGACTAGAAAGGGGCCCAAAAGAACTTTCTAGCTGACAGAAATAAGATTTGTTTTGTGCTCATTGTTAACAGAGACATTTGTCTAAATATAATTAAAATAAAAATTTGTATAATCTATTACAGTGGAATTATATCTCAATTTAAAAACATACAAAGTGAAGTATTGTCAGCTCAAACTTTGAGAATAAATCAGCTCCAACTTCATCCTGTGATGCGAGTTAAAAGCTGGGTCCTGCAGGCCACCCAAGGTTAATATGAAAAATCACAGTACTTTGCTTATTCATAGCATTCAACTGTCAGGTGAAGACATGACAAGACTTGCTATGAAAATGGCACAACCTCACATTGGATGAGGGAGCCTCTCCTTTCATCTTTCTCTAGCTAGTGTTATCTCAAAGTGATTCACCCAAAAGTTGCTGATGTGTCACTGCCATAATCATTTAGTGTCAGTTATAATTGTTTAGGGTCAGCCCTGAAAGCACTGTGGATTCCCAATCTAATCACACACAGCTTATCAATTGTTTGGTTTACTAGAGCTCTATAATTAACTGTGCCATAAGTTCATTATTTCCATTTATAATGCTAAATATTCTGTTCAAGTTTGTGTGAACACTTCCCGTGAGACTCTTTGAAGATGCGCACCACCGACTGCATGTGACTACATAAGAAAAAGCATATACTGCCTAAAATAATACTTCTCGTACTTCAGTGTGTATACAGATCACTAAATAACCTTTTTAAAGAAGAATCTTTCTAAAATGAAGACCTTGATTTAGTTGGTCTGAAGCTGAGCTCTCTTCCCTTAAACATGGAAGTGCCTGATACAGAGTAACCCCAAATTCCTATTAGGAAAAGAAGGGGAAAAATCTCTATTGTACAGCCAAGCAAGGAAATCTGCTAATATAATTAAAGAAACAGTCTGAAGTGGACTACAATTATCTGCTTTTCTAATAAGCTTATGAGGTCCCACTTCCAGAATCACTGGTTGAAAGTTAACATATGAACAATGAACTTGAGTGATAGCATAGATCAGTTCCTGAACCTTGCCAGCAAGCTCAAGTTCAGCCCAAACCAGTGACACTGGATGGCTGAGCTGTGACATGTCCAATATTTCTGAGTAGTTTGAGTTTATTTCCAGGCTTCAGACTGGGAGACTTTGGTTAGGGACAGACCATTTCAGGTAGGCTTGAAAGGGAAATAAGGCCAGCTATCAAACAAGCCAATTACCCAGTTTCTCACCTGCCAACTTTCTAACAAAGGGCCAGTGAAATAACAAACATTCAAATTCTACATTCTTTTAAGGGTTTACAAGTATTTCAAATAAATCATTCTTTTTTTTCCTCTTATGCCTGATAAAACCATTTAAACAAAGACCCCAAGAATTTAAGGCTCTTTTGTTTCTTTGCCAAAGGACAATTCTTCTTGACTGGGCTCTATCACAAAATTCAAGCACATGGCCCAGACAAACTGGCTAGACAAGCCTGCTGTCAACTGCTTTGCCAACAATGGACCAAAGAAGTGGATTAGAGAAAATAAATTCTGTAATTTGATGCAATAGATTTTTCAAAACAATATTTTAATTTGCATACCAAGCCAAATTCTCTCTCAGAGGAGGGACAGAATGCATTCCATTGTGTAAGACAATACTCATTCATTCCTGCACAGTGATGTCAGTGCTCAGCAAGCAATGCTCTTTCTGAAATCCTTTTCCTTTCCTTCAGTTTCTATCGTAAAATTTTTAACCACTTCAGAATCAGCAAGATGTTGCAAATATTTCTGTTATCATTTTTGTAAAACCAGAAGAGACAAGTCTATCACCAACTGCCTCATGCACAGTAATTTAATAACTTTTCCCTGTTGGTATGAACAGGATTTCTGAAATCTATTTTGCCTCCAGGACTTTCTTCTCATAGGAATACTAATTTGGATAGTTTATTATTGCCAGCTTCTAAAATTGAGCGAGTAGCATCATTATTTGCTAAAATGATAGGAAGCATTTCAGGGTTGTAAGGCTGAATCTTGGTAGGAATTTTGAAATTAATGGGAAACATGCTGGGCATTTTGTTAGTTAGGGAATACTCTGGCATAAGGAAGCTTAGAGACAAAATACACTTCAACACATACATGATATAAAATGGCCTAAAGTGCAAGGAGATGTTACATGAGCCTGTTCTTATGATTACTTCAAAAACTATGAAGCTAAAACACAATCTGTTTGCATATATGCTTCAACAATTGAAGATTATATAAAAAAATTGATTTTCTGTTTGAACTTTAACCATGTGCTAATTATCTTTAATGTACACAGCTTGAAAATATAGAAGAGTGAAGAAAAGAGTACCAACCATCTAAATTAACAGCTCACAGTTAAGTTTTTAAATTAAAAAATAAAATATTTTTTATTTTTCCATGTACCATTAGCTTCTTTAAGAATATTTCCATCAGTTTATACTTTTATTTCCTATTCATATATTCTCAAACAATATGGAATAAAATTTATATATTTTCAAATAACTGCAAGTACATATTGCAAATATTACTTATGCCATGGAGAGTTGATTTTTTATTAAGTGCTATTCATACTTTTGAGTCTATTTATCTTGATACATACAGGTCTAGACAGATTTTAATAGTGGTATAACATTCCATTGTATGAATACATAAAAATTTATCTTTTGACCAGTCAATGAATCCTTCAAGTGTTTTCCATTTATTTTTCATTTCTATGTATTTGGTACAGGGTCTCACTATGGAGCTCGGACTTTTAGTGATCCTCCTGTTTTTAGTCTCTCCAGCACTGGAATTACAGGCATGCACTATCACTACCAGATTCAGTTTTGGGCTCAGTGCACCACAGAGGAGGGGCCAGTGTGGCATGTGGGACCAGGGATCAAAGCCTCGTCCCTGTGCTTGCCAAAGCAGACACTTAGTCCACTGTGCTATCTCACTGGCTCTATATTTTCCATTTTTAAGGACTACAAGCAGAATTGCAGTAACAATCTTGCCCATGCTTCCAGTAATGGGTTTCCTTGAGACTGTCTCAAAGACAGAATGGCTGGGTTGTGACATCTGCATATTTTCAGCCATGCTAGATGTCATCAAAATGCTCTGCTTGGAGGTGAGCAATGGGAGGTCCTGAAAGTTTCTGTTTTCCTTTTTTGTTAAAACTCCAACTGTATCATTTTGAAGTTATTCTTCTCATTCAAATTGATTCCTGGAGAAAAAAATTAGATGAGCTTTTAGTGCACACCTTGAGTGATGCTATGGGACATTTCTTACCTCTGCCCACCAGAAACCCTATTTTTAGAAATATTCCACTTTGTTTCTATGGAAAAGAGCCCTCCCTCCCAGAGAGTGACACTGTTAGACACACAGCCATACAAGAATCTCTCCAAGGTTACTGTGATCAACTCAGTGTAAATATGAGATCAGAGGACTACCAGTCCAAATTTCTTCTCAAGAACATGTTCAACAAGAGAGAAAATCTCTCCCTTATTTAAAGAATTTTGAAATGATACCAAGTTGTGTTTGCCTACTAAAGATGAAACCAGCAACAGGATAGAGGAATAAAGATTACATAAATTCTCCTACATGTATATCCCAAAGAATTGAAAACTAGGATTCAAACAGATGTTTATATATCAATGCCAATTTCAAAATTATTCATAATAACTAAAAGGTAGGATAACCCAAAATGTTCATAAAAATAAAATTAACATTTGCTGTGAAATAGATGAACCTTAAAATCATTATACTGTTAAATGGCCCAGAAAAAATTATACAGAAGGTACAGTCTTTATTTGGCATGATTTGGACATAGTTGTGATGGTTCTAACACATTGTAAATGAAATCAATGCCATGACATTATATAGCTAAAATGGTCAGAATGACATTTATATTTCATATCTTATTATTGCTACAGTAAACAATTTTATAATCTTTTGAGGGGTACTAGGGATCAAACTCAGGACCTTGTGATTACCAGGCAGGAGCTTATGCTGCTGAGCTATCTCCATGGCAATAAACAATTTTAAAACCACAAGATCACTGAAAACTAAATAGGAAACGGAAATGATTATATAGGCAACTATGTAGAGAGACACACATCCATCGCATTTACGTTACTTCCCAATCATATCATTTGACTCATTGAATTTTACCATGTCTGAAATCAGCATTAATTCTTTGACTCTTAGTTATATCACCCAATATATCTTTTCATTGTTTATTTTGGATTTATTTTCTATCACCAGGAACTGAAATAAATTTAGGCCATATAATAATAGCACACAGTCAGGACGGAAAGAAAGTATGAACTTGATATCCATTTAGTGTCCAAAATTTTTATTTATAGTCCTAGTGTTTGCAAGAAATCAACCAAATATTACTCTAATTGTCTGTGTATATGAGTGTTAGTAGTAGGAAATAAGAGCTGGAATGAACATGATAATTCTCTGAGTTGATTAAACTCTTTGTAACAAGAGCTATTTGAACTAAACATTTTTCAGATACTTCTCTTTGCTCATGTGTTAAGAAAAACTGAGTGATATATTGAACAAGATAAAAGAGGAAAAGAGTTCACAGTATTGAGAAGATGAACAGTAAAGGTAGTTCTTTGATTCTAATACCAAAAAGAAAAAGAAAGAATCCAAAACCAAAAATCAAACAAAATTCTCACATTTTAAAAACATTTGTATTTATCTAGAGTTTGGATATTTCCTTTTGGAGAGTCACTATTCTTTTTTGAGGGAATTGGAAATCCTTCCTGTTTTTTTTTTTTTTTTTAAATAATGTCAGTTAATTATTCCTACCTTGATTTCACCTACTAAGGCACTGCAGGCAAAACAGCAAAGGCAGAGGTAGAAACTCCTTCTTCTAAATTTTCTTCTTCCTTTGGTATTTCCACTTTCAAAGGAATTTAGCAGCAGACATGTATAGACAAATTTAAATAATTGAGGGGTTACAAAAAGGCATGGGTAATTTTATGTTTTAATAAATTAATGGAAACAAATTTTGAATCCAGTAATTTCTCTTTTCTCAGAAATCATCTGTATGGTCAACCTGGTTAATTAACTTGCAGTGATTCAAATACAGTTTATAATCAAGCAAGAAAGCAGACAAACAAATAAACAAAATCCATTTCAGAAAGAAAACCTATAAGCTTAAAAGTATTATTTATTATAAAATGTCATTAAGGACTTAGGTAAAAGTGATGGACAAAAAATTGTGAAAGATCCTAAAATGATTGATAAAGCAATAAAAATCACAGAATTGCCACAGACTGGGAGAACAAGAGACAATGAAATTGCACCTACATGGTAGGGGAAGAACTCTAACTGCAAGACAAAGTGCTTGCAGTAAGTAAAATATTATTACCAATAAGAAGCTAGATTGATTCTATTAGTACTTTCACAATGGTTAAATTCAAAAGGAATTTGACTAAATACAATGAAGTGGATTATTTTTTAAACATGACAATAAGACAGGAAAAAGAGGTTAGGAAAGGGATGCTGCCACACTATATAAGATGAAATATCATACCATATGTCTGACTTTTTGGCTCCGAAATAGCTCCATGAGGACTGGAAACAGAAAAAAAATGGAAACAGAAGAATTTTCTTTACAAAAGAGGGATTTCAAAGTTAATGTACACTTGTCTTCTTCATCCAGTGTAGTCATTGCTACCTTTGTCTAATTCCTTACATGGGTGCTTTCTCTGCCTCATATGCATTAGCAAGATGTAAAACATGCAGCTTCATACTAGTAGAAGAGCAGGTTGGGACATCACACAGTTTGCACTTCAAATACTAACCAAAGGGTCTGCTTCTTGAAATGTGTAAATTTCCAACTCTGGGAAGATACTGCCGGCTTCAAGTGTCATTGATTTCCAACACTTTCTCAAAAGAAGCAACACAAATGGACTAAGGTGTATGGGCCATGTATCATTATAACACAATTTGGAAAATGAACTGATGTTTCCAGTTCAGATACCCTGTGGGTATTTAGTTTATTTTACATTCATGGTGGCTGAGTTGAATGAATAATGCCAGAGGTAAAGGGAGAAATTATTTGGCAGAAGGAGGAATAAGAAGACAGGAGGAATAATTGAGATGGAAAGTTACTTGATATTACCGGCTAAGCTACAGAATTGGGGTTTTGAGGAAAATTCCAAACAAATTCCCAAACATCAGTTTGGAAAAGTTTTTCTAATCTATGTTGTACTTTTGTGGCATTTCAATGAATGACATCCCCCAATTATAAACATTTTCTTCAAAGTGCATTTCCTGTGAAATGGTAACAATTGTAGCTAATATGACTAATATTGAGAAAGATATACTTACTCTGAAACTCTTGGAGAAAAATATACTCTGTATTGGTTAAAAATAATGAACCATAATTATGAATAATTCACAAAAGGCAGCACTTGAGGGTTCATTGCAGTACACGTGCCTTTGTAATATGAAGCTGTAGTGATTAAAGTTGTTACAGGGAGTTGGATTTTTTTAAATCAAAAATCCATTTAAATTCAAGGTCAAGGTCTTAATTTCCTTTGTACCACTTCTAAATTTAATTTCCTCTTCATTTACACAGGCCCTTCATTGTACATCTTTATTGGCTCATAACAATAAGTGCCAATTAGTAGCTGGAAACTCTGGCTAACAATCCTCAAAGGGTGTTTTCATTCCCATTTCAGGGATATGAAAACAAGTTTCCGAAATGTAGCATAACTTGATCCATGGGATCCATATTGTATTCATACCTGGAAGTGGCACTACAGCAGTCTTCCCTGTATGCACTTTTCCTTGGCTGAGCTGTCCCCAGTTGGAAGATGTTGGGGATGCTACCATGGGGGTGATATTAGACAACCAACTAAATGTTCGGTGAAGATGATTAGAACAAGTCTTACCAAGGAAAAGATTTTCTTTAAAATATTATCATTAGGAACTGAAAAGTAGCTTAATCTTTATTCACTTATTTACTTATTTTTTGGGGGTATTGGGGATCAAATTCTGGACCTTGTGCTTGCTAGTCAGGCATTTAAAATGCTGAGCCATCTCTCTGGCCTGAAAAGTACATTTAGAACCATACTTCAGGTCCTTAATTGTAAATCAGTACTATTACTGAATTATGTACACTTAAGTTATTGAATATTTCTTCTTTTAATCTTAGTGTTTGTTGCCATTTCATTAATATACCATGTATTATTTAATAAAAGTAGTTAAAATTCAAAGTATATATAAACATTAATATATCATGAAAATTCTTACACTGATCTTTTAGGATATTTTCCATAGGAAACTCTTAAGCCCTTTCTCTGCCTTTCCTTGTGCCTGCTTTCCTCTTTATGGAGAAGATTCCATGATTTATCACAGAACAGACTTGTGAGTGGGAGAAGAAGAAATCAAGTTAACCTAGGATTAATTATCTCATGGCTGCCACCACTCTCCAGAGGCCCTGATGAGATCCAAGGTAAGTGCGAAGAATATTTTAATTGTATTACCTGATGTGGCCAAACAGTGTGCCTGACTTATAAATGTTGGTAATTCACGTGGGCGTAAAGTGAAAACAAAATGAACTTACACCGGATGGGAGAAGAGAAGACAATTTGAGTACCATCAGAACAATTTCTTTTTTCTTTTTTCTTTTTTTTTTTTGTGGAACTAGGGATTGAACTCAGGTCTTTATGCTTGTCAGGGAAGCACTTATTCCACTGAGCCCTCTCCCTGGCCCTCCACCTGAACAATTTCTCAGAAGCATTTTTGTTAAAGACATGAAAATATATATAAATAAACATTCTCTTATGTGACTGAGGAAATGTTACATATCATAGGGCTAACAATACAGTCTCCAAGGTACCGGATACTGACATGTATTTGAAACAAGGTTCTCAATTGCCATTGTGACTTATGTCATTTTAAGAAGAACACTTTGTGACTGGTGCCATCATGCAAGTCTCACTGCACCCTCCAGAAATGTCCCAAAGACAATTTTAACAATACTTAGAGCTGACATGAGACAAAGTGAAACAGAATGACACTGAAGCATCTTTTCCATGTAGGTCCAAATCCATCTGTCCATATGTTTGCATGTGTGTTTGAAAAGATATTAGTATAAAGAAATGCATATCATAGTACATATAAAGTTATGGCATATAAAGTTTAAAATGTTCTTTTTTCTTTCCTTTAATGACTTTTCAGTTTTTATTATTTATTAATGCATATTTGCAGTAGATAATTTTTGCATTCCTCATAGGGACTTGGTAATATATGTCATGCATCTCAATTCATTTTCATCCACTTCCCTTCGTTTTTTCCCTCCTTCCATCTCTTGTGCCCCTTCCCATTAAAAAAAACATCTATCTCCTTACTTTGTCTGATCTATCACTTATTTTACTCTTTATTTATATCTTGGGTTTTTCATATAAGAGAAGCTGTATATCTTCTCAGAATAGTTAAAGATGATACATTACTGTAATAAATGTATATCCATGTTTATAATAGCATAATTCATAATAACTAAATCTTAGAAAAGGCCTATATGTCAATCCACAAATAAATTGATAAAGAAATTGTGGTATTTACACACAATGGAGAAATACGCTGTCATAGAAAAGATAAATTGAGTCATGTAGGAAAATAGATGCACCTTGAGACTATAGTGTTAAGTAAAACAGACAAACAAGTCTAAAGTATCCTAATTCTTCATGGATCCTACAATTTGTTTACAGTTTGATATACACTTTTCATATCCTTATTAGATTCATTGTAATGTGTAATTATACTTTCTATATTTTTTTAAAAATTAGTAGTATATTACTCTGTGATCTGCTTCTAGCATTTACCAATAAATCATTGTTGTTTTTCTGATTGATACATGACAAGATTATTCTGTTTCACTGATTGCATCACGCTTCATAATATTAATACATAATTATTTAATCAAATATTCCAATTTCTTTATAGTTCTTGGCTATTTCTAATAATTTGCTTTTACAAATATTACAATAAGCATCCATCTCTATGTATATTTATCTATGGGTAGTTTCTGTTACAGCGAGACTTCAAATTAGAAATACTGGAGAAAAGTAGATGTTTATCTGTAAATTTGGTAGATACTACCAAAAATCAATACCTTATGTTTAACTTCATGTAGACACCCATTTTTCTCATGTAGAAATTTGTATAGATATGTGTGTGCTGGTGGCATAATTTTCCTTGCTGTATCAGCTGTGACATCCAGTAATAGCAAGCTTACTTAGCACCCAGATAAGTTTCTTATACTATTCTCCAAACAAAGGGTTATAGGGAGCCATGGCCAAATAAATCTGAAGGCAAATATGCAAACCTTACCTGAGGTAAAAATATGCAGAATGAGCCTGTAACACTTTGTAGTACTGAAGAAAAGGAAGCAAAAACTTGGAATATAGCTCAGTGGTATGCACAAGTACCTACTATACACTAGGTACTGAATTTGATCCCAAGCACTAAAAAATATCACAATCATGGGAATATGTCAAAATGACACAACTGGATGTGCTATGAATGGCCAATACTAGAATAGATTTAGTAATAAAATAGAGCAGTTTGGGGTTATAAACTAAACTATAAAATAAATATCTACGAGTCAATAGTGATGTGAATAAATAACTGTATGTAGCAGTGGTAGAATAAATAAATCTTCCAAGAAGAAGAATTCCAAATAATTCATTTAAATATTTTCTCTTTTGGGGGGATGGAGGATAATCCCTTACTTCTAAAATGAGATCTGGGTATAGTAATTTTCTTCCAAAGAACTCCACAGAAAAGGGGGCAAAGAAGTGTAACTTTATAGTGGAGAAACTTCACAGACACCATATAGTCAGGTAACTGAAGCTCAACATCAACAGTGAAAAGTCGTATTGATAATACCACGGAATACTGAGTCCTGACAATGTCTGAAGTGTTGTTACAGAAAATTTACGTAAAAGGTCATCCACCACAATTTTACCTCTTTGGCATTTTTCACTTAGCAGTTTTCTGTGTTTCTTATTAGCATTTATCTCATTGATTAGTTTTATAATAATACCCATGTTGTTATTTTGAAATGCTTTATTTTATATTATAAAACTAAGAAGAAATCATGCTAATAGTGTTACTAAAATGCTTTTCATCTAAGAGGACAAAATAATCATTATAAAGTAAAAGTAAAACGGATATTTTTCATTTGAATTGAGAACATTAGTGTGTCTCTGCTACTCTCCTCTTGTTGCTGGGACAAATACCTGATGCTCAAGAAGAAGGAAGGAAAGGTTAATTTAGCTCACAGTTATGGGGAAGTGGTCCAGTCCATACTCTGTTGGCTCCAAGACAGGACGGCACACGGCAGAGAGCAGCAGTTCATGGCGGTGGCAAAGAGCAAGAGAGCAAAAGGAGGCGTAGCAGCAGCTCAAGCAGCTAGCTTCTCTTCCCTTCTTACATAGTGA
Source organism: Ctenomys sociabilis (assembly GCA_004027165.1). NCBI lineage: Eukaryota > Metazoa > Chordata > Mammalia > Rodentia > Ctenomyidae > Ctenomys > Ctenomys sociabilis. The sequence continues at coordinate 5,151 of PVKA01042377.1, read as the reverse complement.
TGCAAATTACCTGCCCCAGGGCATGTGCAGCATTCATGACCACAATAATCTATCACAAATTACAGAAGCTGCCCCAAGACTGCTTGAGGCTTTGGGGAAACAACTAGTCACAAGACATAATATTCTGCCCCTGGACCCTCAAAGACTCGTGTACATCCCTTTATGTAAAAGCCACTTCAGTCCATTTGTAACAGTTGCTGAAGTCCCAACAGTTTCAGCATTGCTGAAGAGTCAAAGTCCCAAGTCTCCGAGATCTAAGGCAAACTCTTAGCTATGAGCCCCTGTACGAATGTAAACTTAAGCACTTCCAGCATTCAATGGCTCAAGGTAGACATTACCATTTCAAAAGGTACACATAGCAGGATACCAAGAATTGAGATGAACACAAATCCAATATCCAGCAGGGAAGACATTAAATCCTGTAGTTCCATGTGGAATATCTGAAGCAATCCATGGCAAATTGTATGTTCCCTGTGTCTCTGCACCTATGGCACTTCTGGTGGTTGTAGCTGTCATGGCTTATCCCTTAGGCTGGATTTATTCCCTCCTTGCAGTTTCCCTTAGATGTTCCACATTCCTGGCTTTTCCAAAATTGTGCAGTTTCCACTGAATAGGCTTTGCAGTCATGGCTCCATGTACTGCCCTCTCAGGGGCACACTGCCTGGCCTCCCAGGCGTTCTGAAATCTAGGTGGAAGTCTTCTTAGCCTCAGAACTCCTGAATTCTGCAGGCACCTAAAACTAATGCCAGGTGGATGATGCCAAGCTCTGCTGCCAGCTAGATCAGTAGGCAAGCTTCCTTCTCTTCCAGATGCAAGGGTCAGAGCCTGGATAGGAATAAATTCTCCATGTTGGCACCATTCTTGAACCTAATGTGGTCATGCTGCCATTCTGGAACTTGGGGTTCTGTGGCTTTATTCTCAAGGCAAAGTCCCTGACCTTTGCAATTCTGAGGCTGCAGAGGGTGGAAACCTGCCACCTCCTGTGATGCCCTCAGGCAATCCTTTCCACTCTCTTACTCCTTCCCAGCAATGGAGATTCTCTCAGCTCTATCTTTGCATTCCTCTGCTTTCTGACACTTCCTTTCTAGCCAAACTCACAAGATTTTAAGCCATCTTGCTTGGCTCTTTGAGCTTAATTCTCAGAATAAATCTGGCTAAAACCCTCTAATAACAACCATGCCACTGCTCCAATATTTGGCTGTTTTGACATACCTTTTGCCAGATTAATCAGTTCACCATGCTTAATCTTAGTCTCAGGCAGTCTCTGGACAGGAGCAAAATTTGGGTAAAGATTTTACCAAGTCAAAACACAAATTATTTGGAGTCCAACAACCAATGCAATCCTTCATCCCTGCAGAAACCTCTCCTGCCTGGTCTTTACAGGCAGGCTTTCTATCAGTCTTCTGATCTTCTCAATTCTGACCAGAATCTCCCAAACAGAATAGCCAAAAGCATTCCAGCTCTTCGCAAATAGGCAACATCTCTGAACCTTTCCTACCTCTTCACATAAGCCATTCCCAAAAGCTTGTAATCCACATGGTCAGGTTTAGCCACAGAAACTACCCCATTCCTGGTACTAAATTCTGTCTCAATTACTTTTCTCTCATCACTGGGACAAATACCCAACACTCAAAATGAATAAAGGAAAGGTTTATTTATTTTACAGTTATTGGACGTTTCAGTCTGTACTCAGCTGACTTCAAGGTAGAGTAGCACATGGCAGCCATCCATGGTGGTGTGCAAACAGCAAGACAGCAAATGGAGGAGCAGCAGCAGCTCAAGCAGCTAGCTTCTCTTCTCCTCTTTCACTGCAATGCGAATTACTTGGTCAAGGGCAGGGGCAGCATCCACACCCACAATAATCAATCACAAATTCCAGGAGCCGCCGTAAGTCTGCATGAGGCTTTTGGGGGGACAACTATACACAAACAGTAACAGTATGACTTCATAAGTTTTAAAAGTGTATATTTCTGGCTCTATTAGATAAATGGCCCAAAGACAATGGCATTTCAGTAGAAACAAGTAGCCAAGTTCATAGATTTGAGGTTATAGTCCCAGTCCCTCATTGTACAGTGTCAAGGTTCCTTAGAGCTAATTCAAGGTGTGGTGCAATTGGCAGGAATGATACTCTGTGAACCTGTGACAGCGTGTGAAAATAGGAAGCAAGGAAAACTGCAAAGATGGAATCATTTATAAAGCATGATAGCGTCCACTTAAACAATATCCTCTTTGTTGAATATATGAAAATATGACCATCAGAAAGAATAACCAGAGTTGAATATCTCCACCTTATAAGTAAGCATTATAAAATATGAGCTGGAAAAATTCCTTAATTTGTCTAAGCCTAAGTAGCAAATAACATCAGAAACAATGTTGAACACGAGTTTTCATGGTTCCAAATAAATCCTATTAATGTTTCTATCACTCCTTAGAACTAATATTCAGGTGCCCACAGTACTCCTGCTGCGTTGTTTTGGCACTTCTCCTTAACAGCCAATGAGAAATGGTGAAATCCCCAACCCCATATCTTTTGTTCTCCCATGCAGATACATCTGATATGGAGAGTCCTAAAGACAACTTGACTATCCCCTTATATCCACTCTGGTGCCCCTATGGCTACTTCTAACTGTGAAGGTCAGGGTTTTCTACCTCATAATCTTCCCTAGAAGGCTGCAACTCTTCCCATAGATTTGTCCCTGCAGACATGGGCCCCTCCCTCAAATCCCCCAAGCCCTTGTTAAGACTATATAATAGAGCTTAATAAAACTTTATGAACTGTATGAGGCTAAAATGAGTGTCATAATTCAGACATGAACATCACAAGATGGATAGGAAATCATGTAGTTCCCAGAGCTCAATATATTGCAGAATTGAGATTCTTCTCCCCAGCCCATTATTTACTCTTCTTGAGAAGGATTTTGATCACAGGGTCTGCTGTGCCCAAAAGCTCCAGGAACTTAGAAAGAGAAAACCAAAGTTTATCTTTGATTACCAGCCTCAGCTTCCCTTCCTGGGAATGGATATGTCTGGCCTGCAAGTAAGAATTATTGTGCAGCCAGGGAGATGGCTCAATAGAATAAATGCTTGTTTGGCAAGTGCAATGCCTGAGTTCAACCTCTGGTTTTGAAAAAAAACAAAAAAAAAGAATTACTATGTAGATAGTTTATAGTTACAGGGTTCCCTCTGGCATAACCAAAAGAGTTACTATGGTCCTTATTTTCTCCCCCTCCCCGCAACTAAAGAGCAATTGTGCTCAAAGGAGAATCAAGCATCCATCTCTTGCGACAGAATAAAACACAGAAAACTCAACATTGATGTGTCTTTTCTCGAAGGCTCAAATATCCCAGGACTAATTTCTACAATTAAGGCCAAGGGTCAAAATTCCAGGAATTCCTTTCACCCCAACTCAGAAGTCTCAGTGAAAAGAAAGCTGTTCCCAAGTGTGTGATCTAGGACGGAAAGATCAGATTTGAAATGGAAGGAGAGGGGAACCAAACATGATATCCCTTTCCTTTCCAGAACAAACTCCAAGAGCTAGTTCATACCCACCTTCTTCCTACCCATTTTGTGATTCAATTAGACCCAATGATTTCACTTCATCCCATGGCTCATTTTGAAAGTTAAGAAGTTGCACTTACGTTGTGACCTTGCAGTGGTTTCATAGCAGTAAGGTGGTCTCAGCTATGCCCAAAAACCCTTCTCTGCATAGTCCTCAGCCAATCACAGGCTATGGTCTGACTCCCTATTGCTTGGAAAGCACCCCCTCACCACTCCATTCTGTATACTAGTACTTAGTTTGGGATTTCATCCAGGATCCAATTAGGGAGAAAAGGTTTGTCATGTTTGTTTGTTTGTTTGTTTGTTTTGTATTTTAGGGTATGGTCCACAAGGGTATTCAGGATCTCACTACTACACTGGACTCATAAAGATCCAACTGTTTACAGCCTCCCAAGAGCTGAGTTTACAGGCATGTGCCACCATGCTGAGTCTCAATTGCAGTCTCAGGGCATCCTATGGCAAGGCTGGCATGACAGGCCAGGGAATTGAATCCCCTGGCTGGCTGCAGCTCCTGCTTGCAAGTGCTTTAATCTGCTGAGCTATTTGGCCTGCCCTTGTCATGCTCTTCTTTCAGGCCTAGTCTGTGCTTCCAATATGTAATATAGGCTGCATGCTTCATGAACTAGCCTTCCAACAAACAACATCAGAGGAAAAGAAGACAGGGAGTATGAAGTAGAAATTGCTCCAGTTTCATTGCCTGCGAGTTTATCGTGACTGGCTCCATTGTTGACTAAAGATCCCAGCCTCATCAGATGACCCTCCTAACTGAAGTCTCAATGTCCTGGGTACTGCAAGTTAGTTTATTGTCTCTACCTTTTATGTTGGGGAAATAACACTGTCCATACTTTGTAGTCTGGGGTACTATACCCTTTTTTTCTACACTTTTGTAACTAGATGTTTTACCAAAGTCTCTTCAAATTACTCAGCAAGAATGTATCATGCAGGACTGGTCAGATAGCTCAGCAGACTACAGCACCTGCTTAGGCAGGCTAACTGACTGCTAAGGATCCCTGGTGTGTCATTCCAGCCCTGCCCTGAGGGCACACTGAGGCAGTGACTGAGGCTGAGTGTGGTGGATTGTACCTGTAATGCCAGTACTTGGGAGGCTGAAAGCAGGAGGATCGTTATAAGTCCCATGTGCGTGGTGAGACCCTGTAGACCCTGTACTAAATATAAAAAAGAATATATCATGCATTTTCTTCTTATACTGGCTCTTATGAGTGTCAGAAAAATTTTAATTTAACTCACACTTTAGTGAGATGAATTTATATGTATGAGGATGGTAGCCCACTTGAGGCAGGACAACTGGTGCTTAGGAGATCCCTCTGGGCTTTTCAAGCTCTAATATCTGTGATAAAACATGGCCTTCTACCTGACTCACTGTCCCCAGGCTTCACTATTGTCCTAGTGCTCTCCTGGAGTATGACGACCATTGTCTTCATCAGCGCTGAGCAGTGCACATGAGTACTAATACTGGGATTCCCTTGCATAGTATGAGGAACAATGAGATGTGTTCTCTGGCTCCCTTGCTCCCTTTTCTTCTTTTTCTTTTCTTTCTTTTTTTTTTTTTTTTTTTTTTTTTTTTTTTTTTTT
>PVKA01042376.1:0-17435 GCA_004027165.1 Ctenomys sociabilis | reverse complement strand
AAGGGAGGGAGGGAGGGAGGAGAAAAGAGGAAAAAGTAAAATTTGGCATAGTGGTGCACACCTGTGATCCAAGCACTCTGGGATCCAGAGGCAGCAGGACTCCAAGTTGGGCAATTAGTAATTTAGCAAGATCCTAACTCACAGTAAAATGTGTTTCAAAGTAACTAGAAGTGCTGGACATGGTGGCAACACACCTGTAATCCCAGCTCTTGGGAGGCTGAAGCAAAAGGATTGCCATGAGTCTGAGGCCAGCCTGAACTGCAGAGCAAAACCCTGTGTCAAAGACCCAAGGGAGTAGGTGTGGGATGGAAAGCTGGAAAAGGCAAAGGCCTGTTACTAGTAAGTATAACTCAGAGTCAGGTTGCTGAGTTAGTTGGTGAGTGATAACGGCATAGCACCCTTGTCCCACTTGAGCACCGATAGAAATTTTGCTAGGGGGCTAAAGGTGTAGCCCAATGGCTGGGTTCAATCCCCAGCACCACTAAAGAGAAAAGAGAAACTATTAATTCCCAAAACCAACATTTGGAAATTTGGGGACAGGTAAGAGACTGATTTTGTCCTAAAGAATCCTTATCTTATAGAAGCTTAAAATAAAACATTTCCAGCAAGACTGAGGGACTCTAGGACTGACCACTGAGGCCTGGCTGCGGTAGGGACAGCAAGCCTTTTGAAGGCCTGAGCAGGATGCAGGAAGAGCTCACCCTTTCCCTTTAGCATTTCTAAAGGAGATGGTGTGCCCTGCAGAGGTCAGAGCCAAGCTCAACTGCAGGGAGGCTGATCTGGTGGGAAGGTTTCTAGCTGCTAGAGACCAGGTGGCTGCCTTAGAAATGTCCTCCGAGATGTCACTACATTCCACCTGATGAATCACATCTGATCCACATGGTGCCTCTAACAAATAGAGTCCAGACCCTTGTGTATCCCTAGCAAAGAATTACAAATCTACATCTATTTGTAAAATAAAAAGTAGCTACAATGAAGATATACTCAGAGCAGATCTATGCCAACAGAAATAAAAGCATGGCATAAGCAGAGAAGTACTGTCAGAACAACGGAAATAAAAAAAAACACAGACACGGCAGACTTCTGGATTGTAAAAGATGTGCACCTCAGCCCAGGCACCTCTCACTGGATCTTGATGTGATTGATAAGAATGATTGAAAGGGTGCTGAGATATCTTAGGGGCTTTCAGCTTTCAGGCCTACCCCAGAATCCACTCTTGACTGTGCCTTCCATATGTAACTACCTTTAATGAGGTTTTAAGTGGGAAATGTTCCTCAACTAAGGATTTCTCAAGTCAGGCTAGGAGGTCTACCATGCATGTGCTCTGGCCTGGAGCCTTACAGATTTCCTAGATCTCTGTTACTTTATTTTTGGCTTCTCTCAGAGCAATGGAAGGAGGATTATCCTTGGGGATGTTGCTCAGATTCAAGTGGGTAGAAGGAGAGTGGTCTCCCAGCCCCAGTGGTGCTATGTGTAATACATCTCCCACACTTGTTGTGGCAGGGTGCGATATATGTGCCACTCTTCATCTGGAACATGCAACTGCTGGAATGGTGAGCCCTTAGCTTCAAAAATGAGCTAAAGGAGTGTTTAAAATAAAAGAAGACAATATATTTGGGGAAATAACAGAAGAGAGAAGATAGTCAGTTACCCTAGGGGGCATCAGAAGTGAAGTCCCCGGGCTTCTTTTATTTAGGGCTAATGATCTTCCCATCCCTTCTGTAGGCACCTGGTAGTTGTTGCAGTCTGATTGGCAGACTTTGATTCCGACCTGTGCATCACTGCCTACAATCCTTCCGGCCATTTGATGCTTCCGGTCCCTTTATAATGGATAATGGGGGGGGCAATTTATGGGAAGGTAGCTTAGATTTAATGCTTAAATGGACATCTGGTATAATAATGTGATGCCAAAGTTGAGAACGTGCGTACATATGTGTAGGTGTGTGTGTATACACACATGCGCATGTGTCTTACATACTAAATAAAGCCGTTAGGTGGCTGCTCATTATTTCTCTTGCATTTATCAGGTAGGTGAGGGATGCTGGGTTTCCTGATCTTTTATGTTTCTGGCTTCAGGTTTTGTTAACTCTTCTAGATAAACTCACTTGTTATTTGGTAGGCCCTTTTGTCTCTCTGATTACTTTAATTGTAGAGAGGCTACTGTATAAGGCAGATTCTGCCTTTAGTAAGTTTCCTTATTAGTTTTTAATAAATCAAATCTTTCCCTGCCTAGATGTCACTTTTCCCTACACAGTTTTGTGATTTTCTTCCTGTGTCTCTGCCCTCTAAATCTGGTGGTTGTTTTAAGCAGAAAGTCCGGCATTTATCTTTGTACTCCCAACTGGTTGTCTAGATTTATCTGAAAACTCCAGGACTGGCATGACATACTCATTGTTTGCAATTTAGCTTGTTTGTTTGTTTGTTTTAGTGGTACTAGGGATTGAACTTGAAACCTTGCTCTTAACCAAACTGCCTGGGTCACTGAGCTATCTCCCTAACCCTGTTTGTTTTTTATTTATCTATTTTTTTAATTAGGTAAATATGTGTAAGTATCTTTTTGCTTTTTTTAATAATAATTTTATTGACAAAGAAGTAGCAATGAGACAGTTTCAAAATAGGTTAGTAGGACAGTTACAATAGTTAATGCATTGCATATTGTTGTCTTTGTAGTAGATATTCATAATACAAGATGCAGATATGATATCCTGTCCAAACACTATTAGTTCAAAACTTTCTTCTTATTGAACAAGAGGAAGTAGCTGTGTATCTATGCTATTTTGTATATACATATAATTTTTTTTTCTCTACTGAATGGACCTTCATTTATATCCCCCTTTTTTGCTTACTTTTGTCAGAGATGGGTATTCCATTGCAATTCATATGTTGTAGGTGCATGAATTCAGCAAAGTAATCCAATGTAGTACAGTAGTCTAAAATAGTGGGTTACCCACATGACTGGCAATGTCAGTTGCCAGAAGTTGTTGACTTGAGCTTTTTACAGCTCAGCATATTAATATGGCTTTACTTTTTTTTTTTTTTTTTTTTTTTTTTTTTTTTTTTTTTTGTCTTTTTGAGACAGGGTCTCACTATGCAGTTCAGGCTGACCTTAAACTCACTTTGTAGCTCAGGCTGGTCTCGAACTCACCACAATCCTCCTGCCTCAGCCTCCCGAGTGCTGGGATTACAGGCATGCGCCACCACGCCCGGCCTTATGGCTTTACTTTTTAATACCTTGTTTTTATACTTTTCTGCTGGATGGTTAAGACCAAGATAAATCAAGACCTCTTGGAGCTAAGCAAGCATACCTGTAATCTCAGCTGTTGGAGAAGCTGAGACAGACAGATCAAACACTAGGGGCTAGTCTGGACTATTGAGCAAGATCCTGCCTCAAGTCAAAAATAAAAAGAGCTAAGAATTAGTTCATTCAGTGGTTAAATACCTGGCACCACAAAAGAAAAAGAAAAAAGGCCAATCATGATGATGCATGCCTGTAATTCCAGCACTCAGGAGAGGGAGGCAGGAGGATTACAATGAGTTTGAAACAAGCCTGGGCTACATAGTGTGTTCAAACCTGTAGTACATAGATAGACCATGTCTCCAAAAAATATTTTAATGATGCTTTTTATTGTTTATTCACTGAACATTTATTGAAAGCTTGTGTATTGTAGCATTTATTGGATGAAAGTGTAAAAAATTGATTGCAAAAAAACATAATTAGTTCTCTGGATTTCTTTATAGGAGTTCAAATAGAGGCTGAAAAACCACCTGTTTTTCACTATATGCCAGTCATTCTTTTCCTATATAAGCTCAAGTGTCCCCACTACCTGACTTAGAAGATACTCTTACTATTTTTTGTTTGTTTTTGTTCTATGATGCTGGAATTAGAACCCGGGGTCTTCCACATGCTAAGTAAGCTCTGTTTACCCCAGCCCTATTCTTATTTATTTATTTATTTATTATTTTATGTATTTAATACTGGGTCTACAGGGTCTCACCGCACAGATTGGACTCATAGTGATCGTCCTGTTTTCAGCCTCCCAAGCTCGGATTCCAGGCACGCACCACCATGCCCATATTTTTTATAGTGTATGTGTTTGTCATGTTTTGTTCTGTTTTATGCTGAGGCTTGTTGATTCTTATAGTCTAAAGACTTGTTGATAGTATAGAGATCTCTTTGGTTACTTTTCATGTTCTTCTGCTTTTTGGTGTGGCTATCTGCAATGCTGTTTGCCAGAGGGATCAGTAGCTGTTGTAGCACTTAGCATTCACTGCTCTGGTCCCCTGCTGTATTTCTCCCCCAAGGCCTAAGTTTTTTGTTTTGTTTTGGTTTAATTTTGTTTTGGTTTTGGCTTTTTTAGAGGTCTTACTGTGTAGCCCAGGCTGGCCTCAAACTCACAGCAATCCTCCTGCCTTACTGCTGGGATTATAGGTGTACACCACCTTGCCTAGTTTCCTGAAGGCCTCTAGAGTCACCCATTTTCACTGTGTCTCTGTAGATTTGATTTTCCTTTCTTACGAACCATAAGCCAGGAGCAGATGAAAAAGTGCAGAGCTCCTTCCTGTTTCTGCGTGGTGGTGTGGCTCTTCACTTCCTCGGGAAACTCCAATTTTCCTGTCACCGGGTCCCAAGGACCCACCTCCTTCCTTCTTTTCTTCCCTAAGGTGTTATCTTCCAGTGTCTAGATTCCAAATCTTGGAGAGGCTGATTTGTTGCTGCTTACCACTGCCATCTTCCTGGAAGTCAAGTCTATAAAACTTGTTTAGAAAAATACCTTGACTGGCTAACAGCTTACACAAAGACATGTCACCAATCTTTAAAAGTATCTTTACCCTTATCTTGCCAACCAGTTTAAATTACTTTACTATTAAGCCATGTGAACAGGAGCATTTGAGCTATTAGTGTCTACTCATCTGTGAACCAACTAAAGTAAAACTTTTGGAGAATAATATATATTATATATATGAAAGTTAACCTATAGAAACATGCATATTAGCCTAAATCATATAGAATATTTATGTTACCAAACTTTAAGGCCTCTATTTGCAAGTCTTATGTAACGCTACTAGCCCTCATTTTATGTGTTTAAAAGCCAGAAGTTTACAAGGGAAAAGGAAAAGCTATTTGTAGAAATAGGGTTAGATCTACTTGGTTATCATGGTCAGTCCCGAGGTAGCAGTGGTGCAGAGGCTTCACATAGTGAGTCCTCTCTCCTCAGAGCCTAGACCCCTCTTTTTTTGTTTGCTTGTTTTTGTGTTTTTGAGACAGGGTCTCACTATGCAGTTCAGGCTGGCCTTAAACTCACTTTGTAGCTCAGGCTGTAGACCTCTCTTGAGAGTACCCAGACCTAAAGCAGGAGTGTTGGCTCCCCTGATGCCTTCAGGGTTGTCCCTCAGACACCACCACCTCATTATTCAACACATAACAAATTTGTGTGGGGTTTTTTCCAAGGAGGCAGGGTATGCCAGGGATCAAACTCAGGACTTTGTACTTGCTAGGCTTGCCAGACAGGTGCTTGTACCACTGAGCTATCTTCCCAGCCCCAGCACATCAAGTTTTAAAGGCCTTCCTAGAGGAGATACCCTTGCCTTTTTATTTCATCCTGGTTAAACAGTACCTTGGATTGCTTTCAAAGTATATCTCATTTGTAATCTACACATCAGAAGAGCCAGAGTCAACATCTGGGGCAGAGCTGTTCAAGAGTCAAGACTTTTCTGGGATGGATCAGATCCTTTTCTAACCTCTCCTCCACTTTGCCCACCTACCTCTAAATGGAAATTTAAATTCTGGGAAACTATGGCTGTGGGTCACACAGACACCCCCACAAAAAAAAAAAAAAAAACTGGGGGTCCTAGGAATGGAAGCCAGGGCCATGTGCATGCTAGGCAACCACTCTGCCACTGAGCTACATGCAAGTAAGTCTCAAAGATTTTTAATAAGAAGTTGATGAAGATGCAGTTTGAAATCTTGTGGCTTCCCAAGGAAAGGCTGAGCTGAGAACTTTCCAAGGTTTGTTAGAGCCTTATCCTGATGTAGTATAGTTAGCTATCATGAGTAGGCAGTGGAAGCCTGGCAATACAAAAAGCTCCTTTGGGCAGCTGATTAATCAAGCATCAGGTCAAGCTTGGAAATGTAAAAGAAAACCAGAGAACAAGGGCCGGCAAGGTGTCTAAGCAGCCTAAGGCACCACATGCCGTGCCAGCCCACCCTCAGGTGCACTGAGCCAGCCACCCTGAGTCCGGGCGTAGTGGTGCACGCCCGTAATCCCTGCACTGGGGAGGCTGAAAACAGGAGGATCACTATGAGTACGAGCTATGTAGTGAGATTCTGTACCAAATATATAAAAAGAAAAGAAAAACCCAGAGAGCAAGGATTGTAGTTACAATGAAAAGAACAATAAGGACCTTTTAGCCCCAGGAAGAAGATTTGCTAGATTAGTTCCTCTCTAATCTCCAGGATGGACGTGGAAAAATCTTAGAAATGCAAAATAACTAATTTATTTTAAACTCTAAACCCACAGAGTCACCTGTTTTAAACAAGTCCCCTAACACTAAGAAAATACACTGGAACCTTAGACTTCTGTTCCTTTTTTTTAATTATTAGTTTTAATAGATATACCCCCTAATTTCTTCCATTTTCCATGGTTTTATTTTTCTAATGAACAACGAGCAATTTTTTTTTTTTTTTTTTTTGTCTTTTTGAGACAGGGTCTCACTATGCAGCTCATGCTGGCTTTAAGCTCACTTTGTAGCTCAGGCTGGTCTTGAACTCACAACAATCCTCCTGCCTCAGCCTCCCGAGTGCTGGGATTACAGGCACGTGCCACCACACCTGGCTCTTTTTTTTTTTTTTTTAAGTACAGGGTCTACAGGGTCTCACTACATAAATCAGACTCCTACTGATCCGCCTGTGTTCAGCCTCCTGCTGTGCTCCGCCTAAGCAGGTGCTGTAGTCTGCTGAACTGAACAATGAACAGTTAACTCTGGGTTTGTACAAAATAAATGGTTTCACTAACCATTTCACTCTTCTCTCTCCCTTTGAAGTTAAATGAATTGGTTGTGGGAGACACCAGTGGAAAGCTGTCTGTGTATAAGAATGATGATTGCCGGCCATGGCTCACCTGCACCTGCCAGGGGATGGTTAGTATTCACCTCCTGGGATCTTGGGGGAAAAGGTCGGGAGAGGATCCCTTTGGTGCAGAAACTGTGACGAGGAGGTCCGCTCCAGAGCACTCCAGTTTATCCAGCTCTCCCCACTGCTCAGCCCAGCCCTGCTCTGCTTGGGACTTATTTGACATAAATAAAGCTCACATCCCTCCATACAAGGCTGGCTGAGCTTTATGTAGTGGGACCCCTCTGGTGCTTTACAGAAGTGGCAGAAGTTTGTCTGTAAAATATAGTCATGTGTCACCTAAGAGCAGGGACCTATTCTGAGAAATACAGCGAGGCTCTTTGATCACTGTGTGTACATCATAGAGTGTATACTCAACACAGCCATCAAGAACTAGGTGATATAATCTTATGGGCCCCTCTCATAAATGTGAATATGTAGTGACTGAAACAGTGTTATGGGATGCATGGCTGTGTGGTTGGAAATGGGAGTAATAATCGGAATAAGTCTAGAAATATGATAGTCTATATGAGATGTAAGGGTTTTGTTTTATTTTGTTTTAAACTCAAATTATTTCACCCACCTCACATTTTCATATTGCTATCTGGATAAACCCTAGCACAATAGCTGGCTTGGTAAAAACTATCAATGTAGATCACATAACACAAGTTTTCAGCAAATGATAGTAACTAGGAAACCTGCTCCATCTTGCTTTGCAGAGAGTAGAGGAAACAGTTCTCCCTGTTGCCTCCCTGAGTCTCCTTTTCTCTCTTGCAGTTGACTTGTGTTGGGGTTGGAGATGTGTGTAATAAAGGAAAGGTAAGGACTCCAGGGAATCTTGGGCTTTGGTCCAATTCCACAGCTTTCTCCCTTCACTGTCTGTCAGTGGGAGCTAGCCCTGACCTCGGAGCTCTGATTATCAGCCTTGTACCCCAACCTCCCTGTCCAGCCCTGTCCATCTCTCCTGTCCCTCTCTTTTTCCTAGAACCTGGTAGTAGCAGTGAGCGCTGAAGGATGGTTTCATTTGTTTGACCTGACACCCGCCAAGATGCTGGATGCCTCTGGACACCACGAGACACTCGTGGGAGAGGAGCAGCGTCCTGTCTTCAAGCAGCACATCCCAGCCAACACCAAGGTCATGCTGATCAGCGACATTGGTGGGCATGGCTGCCTTTGCAGGCACCCAGGGCCGTAGAGCCAGTGGCCATTAGGACAGCTCTCAAGGGTTAGGAGGGGATCCATATTCATTTGCACATTTGTTGTTTATTTAATGCCAACTTACTGAGCTCTCATTGTGACCCACGCATTGATCTAGGCACTGAACTTATAATAATGAATGAAACAGACAAAAATAACTGTCCCTTTTAGACTTGACTACAAACAGAAAAAATATATATATAAATTTTATAAGAAAATTAAATAGTTGGGGGGGGCTCTGGCTCAGTTGTAGAATATTTGCCGGGCATGCATGAAGCTCCGGGCTACATCCCCAGCACAGCAACAAAATAAATTTAAACAGTATATTAGAAGGTAATAAGTACTACAGAAAAAGTAAGTCATAGAAAGCGCTCTGGGGGCTGGGGAGATAGCTCAGTTGAATAAGTGCTTGCCTGGAAAGTGCAGGGGTCTGAGTTCAATCCCTGGTTCCACAAAAAAAAAAAAAAAGCACTCAGGCATTTTCAAGATAGAGGTAGCAGTTTTAAGTGGAGTTGTCAAGGATGTCCTTGCTGGATAGGTGACATTTGTTAGGAAGCTGAAGGTGGCAAGAGAATGAGCTCTCCAGACACAGGGCTGCTCTTTGGATCAGAAGCTATCTGCAAGTATTGGAGGTGCGTGGATGAATCAGGACCACAGAAGAATAAGGAGAGTACACACAGTGAGACTTGTAGGATGGGGGGATGGGTAGCTGTGTGGGCACAAAGAAAGGCTGGGGCAGGCAGCAGGTACAGAAGGTGGGAGTAGCATGAAACACTGGACATGATGTTACACCAGATTTTAAAAGTGCCAGCAGCAATGACAGTGGCAGACTTGGCTCCAAATGCAAATTGTTCTCTGTTTCTACAGATGGAGATGGGTGTTGTGAACTGGTGGTAGGACACACAGACCGTGTGGTGCGAGCCTTCCGCTGGGAAGAGCTGTCTGAGGGCACAGGACACCTGACAGGACAGCTGGTGTCCCTCAAGAAATGGATGTTGGAGGGCCAGGTGTGAGGCTCAGGGAGGGAACCCAGCAGCCCAGTAAGCAATGAGCAGAGCCTCCTGGAGGGTGCTTGTGGAGAACAGTCATGGGATGGACAGAGTCTGGGGGAAGAAGGAAAAATCACTTGCTGAGAAAGACCCAAAGAGAATATCTAGGGGAGATGGCTCAGTAGAATAAGCGCTTCCTAGCAAGCCCAAGGGCCTGAGTTCAATCCCCGGTTCCACCAAAAAAGAGAGAGAGAATCATCTTATCAGGATCATCACAGATGTTCTAGTAACAAGTAAAGAAGGAACACTAGGCAGAGAAATGGTGTGGACCACATCAGGACCGAGACCCAGGGGGACACTCCTAACAGAAAGCGGCAGTGCAGAGGGAAGGATCCTCCAGGCACCACCATCCGTGCTCCTGTACACCCAGCACTGGGGAGATATTCCCAAGAGCCTTGCCCCACCTAATCCCCTCTTCCTGATCGCCCTCACCCCTCCTTGCTCCATCCCCACTGAGCCTTGTTCCCTAGTGTAGGTGGACAGTCTGTCGGTGACCCCAGGGCCACTGGGTGTTCCTGAACTGATGGTGTCTCAGCCAGGCTGTGCTTATGCAGTTCTTCTGTGCACCTGGAATAAGGATGCTGGATCCTGTCCTGCCTCTGAGGAGGCCATGGAGGGCAGTAGGTAAGCAGTACATGTCTGGAGAGCATGTGGGGTGCATGGAAGCAAAACAGGCTTCTGGAGGGCACATGAGCTTACCACAGGTCTGCAGTTGGCAGACCTCTTTCGTCTTCCATCACAGAAGATTATATGGGGACTTGGAGACTCCTGAGTTTTAATTTTTGCAGATCTGAAAGAGACTCAAGGTTTCTGTTTGGCAGGTTGTCTTAGTTACTCTTCTCTCATTGCTGGGACAAATACCCAACACCCAAAATGAAGGAATGAAAGGTTTATTTAGCTCAGAGTTACTGGAGGTTTCAGTCCATATTCAGCTGGCTCCAAGGCAGAGGGGCACATGGCAGAGAGCAGCAGTTCCTGGTGTCCAAACAGCAAAGAACAATGGCTACAGAAAGCCTGTCTCTTATGTTACATTCAGGCTCTCTGCCCCAGGCTGGGGGAAGTACTCACACCCATGATCCCAGCACTGCTAAAACCCATAATCCCAGTTTTGTATCACATATAATCCCAGTGGATCATGAGTTAATCAAAAAACTCTAGAAGTCCCCACCCTATGACTGCATGAGGCTTTGGGGGACAACTAGACACAAACCATAACACTGGTCAATCCTTTTGTTGTTGTTGTTGTTGTTGTTGTTGTTGTTTTTTTTTTGTCTTTTTGAGACAGGGTCTCACTATGCAGTTCAGGCTGGCCTTAAGCTCACTTTGTAGCTCAGGCTGGTCTTGAACTCACAACAATCCTCCTGCCTCAGCCTCCCAAGTGCTGGGATTACAGGCCTGCACCACCACACCCGGCTGTTTTGTTTTTGTTTTGCATACTGGGGATTGAACTCAGGACTTTGCACTTGCCAAAGAGGAGTTTATGCCACAGAGTTATCTCCCAGCAATCCTTGTTCTTTTTGGGTTTTTTGTTTTTTTTTTTTTGGAGGGGGCACCCAGGTAATCCTTCTTGTTCTTAATGGGGATAGCAGCCAGCAAGAACTAGCTCACAAGGACCCACTTGGTCCACCTTCCCATCTCTTTGCAGAGAGAACACAGCTGCCCAGGATGTTGTGCTGCACCAGACATCTGGCCGTATCCACAACAAGAATGTCTCTACTCACCTGATAGGCAATATCAAACAAGGTCAAAGTAGGGTGGGAGGGGGTATGCTGAGGGAAAGCATGGATTCTGAAGGAGAGGGATCCAGGGCCCTGACCTTGCTACCAGATTGTTCTTCCTTCCCTAGGGGGAAGGGGGAGACAATCCTCCTCCTAGAAACAGGTCCTGCATGTCCTGCCCTTCTCATTGTTCCCTCCCACCCACAGGCCACAACCCTGAGAGTGGTAGCTCTGGCCTCTTCGCCCTCTGCACTCTGGATGGTAAGCAAAGCTGGACAGGGCAAGGGCAGAGGTCTCGGCCCATGGAATCTTCTCAGAGCCCAGCTCATCTGCCCTGGGTCCCCTGTCCTCCTACAGGGACACTGAAGCTCATGGAGGAAGCAGACAAGCTGCTGTGGTCTGTGCAGGTGGATCACCAGCTCTTTGCCCTGGAGAAATTAGATGTCACGGTATGTGGGGATGGGTGGGGCACAGAATTTGCGGATTCTGCACAAAGATGGGTTCTATATCTGACAGTTCACATCCCTCTGAATGTTTCTGCCCCTGACACGTTGGACCCCATCCCTGCTCCCTATAGCCCAATCACCATGAATAAGTAAACTGAAAATTCAGGGTTGAAATGTTTCAGAATAAAGTTGTGAAGACTAGGCGTGGTGGCGCGTGCCTATAAATCCCAGTGCTTGGGAGGCTGAAAACAGAAGGATCACTATGAGTCCGATCTAGTAGTGAGATCCTGTAGACCCTGTCCTAAGTTCATTAAAAAAAAAAGAATAAAGTTATGAATAATGCTGCCTGTTCCTTGGCACTGTGAAAGGTGGCTCGTTTGACTGCTCTGTTGCACGGGCACAGGAGTTCCCCAGCTTGCAGTCTGCCCTCCAGACCCAAGTTCACTTCCTTTTAGCTCTTCCAGGCTCCACCATTAGATGTCTTGCTAAAGCACTCCTGGCCACTGGTGCTTCCTTGTCTCTGGCCTTTTTCAGGGTAATGGACGTGAAGAGGTGGTTGCATGTGCCTGGGATGGACAGACATATATTGTTGATCACAACCGAACTGTTGTCCGCTTCCAAGTGGATGAAAATATCCGTGCCTTCTGTGCAGGTGAGACCTTCCCCAACAGCCTCCTCCCTGGGCACGCTTTAGACAGCGACAGGAGAAGCGCTACTCCATGAGCCACAAATGGAGATCTTACAGAAGAATGAGTTCTTTAGGCACTAGCAGTCAGCAGTCAGGCCCTGAGCCACCGAAGGGTGGATCTTCCCTACTTTAGGGTATAGAATTGCTGAGCAACTTAAATGACTTAAACTTCTCTTAAGTAGACTTCTCAAGTTAACAATCAGTTAACTGTTATAAGTTCCTTTATTAGCAGGTGATAGGCAGGTGTTCCATCACCATTTTGGTAGGTTTTTTTTTGTATGTGTGTGTGTGTGTTTTTGCTGTGCTGGGGATTAAACTCATGACTGCGCTTGCAAGGCAAGCACTTATTCTACTGAGCTATCTCCCCAGTCCTGTTTGTTGTTTTGTTTTGGGCTTTTTTGAGACAGTATTTTGCTATGCAGTTCAGGCTGGCTTTCAGCTCACTTTGTAGCCCAGGCTGGCTTCATACTTGCAGTAATCTCTTGCCTCAGCCTTCCAAATGCTGGGATTACAGGTATGCACCACCATACAGGCTTGATAGTTTTAAATTTAAAAAATGGGATCCACTCTCTCTATATCTGGAATATGGAAAAACACTAGAGTCCTTTTCCATCTGATTGTGCTAGAACTCTGAGGGAAATTTTGGAGCATTCGCAATTAGTTCCAAATTGAAAACTTTGAAAAGTGGCACTGGCTTTTTGATCAACCAGAGCATCTGTCTGGTACCAAAATTATAGAGGTCTGTGAGTGTACCTCAGGGGTAGAGAAACAACCATCAGAAATGAGGTGCTGCCTTCAGTATCCAGCACTGCGAAAAACAGTATGATAGGGATCGGACCTGCCTCTGGGAGACATGCCCCAGTGACTTGAAAAACTGACATACATCGCCTTGAAGAAAGGGTAGCGACCTAGGAGATGCCTCTTCCCAGTCACACTTTGCTAGCCAAGTCTGTGGATGGGTAGGGCTGTCCCTCAGACTTCAGGGATATCTCTACAGGGGGAAAATAAAAAATACCATTTTTTTGGATGCTGTTCTGCCCAGTATTTTACTACAGTTTTTCTGTATTTTTAACCTATTTTACTGAGTTCCTAGCAGAGAAAAAATAGAAGGTGGGCCATTGTTGCTCGTCATAAGGGGGGCAGGGGAGCTCTGACATCATGTTCTTCCCCCAGCCAATGGGACCTGAGCTTGACCTTTGCCTCACTGTCCATGTCTCCCAGGCCTGTACGCCTGTAAAGAGGGCCGCAACAGCCCCTGCCTCGTGTATGTCACCTTCAACCAGAAGATCTATGTGTACTGGGAGGTACAGCTAGAGCGGATGGAGTCCAGCAATCTGCTGAAGCTGCTAGAGGCTGGGCCTGAGTACCGCAGCCTGCTGCAGGAGCTGGGTGTGGGTGAGTCCTGGGAGAGCTGGAGGCTGGGCACCTAGGAACCCCCAGCCTCTCACCAGCTCCCTTTCTGTCCTCAGATCCTGATGACCTCCATGCAGCTCGTGCTCTGCTTCACCAGATTCTCTACCATCCAGACCAGCCACCACAGTGGCCCTCCTCCAGCCCCCAGGATCCCACCTAGCTGGGCTTGGCCCCTTGACTTACAAAGGATCCTCTGAACTTTACCTTCCCCTCCCCCAAAGGTATCCACAGTGTTGGCAGGAGCAGAAATGTACTTACAGAGGGACAGAAGTGCATACTTGACATGGGAGGTACAGTGACTGTAGGCTGACAGTGAACTAGAAGTCTCTTGATGTTTTTTAAGCAGTGTATATATGAAATACATAATAGCTACATTCATTTTGGGGAATTGGTACATATATATGGCCTATTGGTCAGGTTTTTATATATATATATATATATATATATATATATATATATATATATATATATATATATTGGTCAGTTTTAATCTTTTTATTTGCCTCCCCTAACCTCCCCACACACCACCTCCTATTAGGGGGTCCTCACTGAGTAGTCCACGCTGGCTGAGAACCTGGGTACAGCAGGCTGGTCTTGAACTCATGATCCTTCTGCATCAGCTCCCTGGGTGCTAGGATTACAGGCATCTGCCATCACACCCAGCTCCTCTCCTCTTTTTGGTGAAGAAGGGTTGAGGGTGACCCTCTGCCCATTTCCTCACAGACACCATCAGCTAGGTCCCTCTAGAGTCCTGGCCATGTTCCAAATCGCCCAAAATGCCTCTGCCTCCCCCTCTAAGCTCCCTGCTCTTCCTATGGAAAGCAGACTTGTTTTTGAGGATGGATAACAACTTTTTGCACAGCCCTGACACCCAAAAGGAGATGTCTTCAGACAAAGTAAAGCTGTGAATGGGGAGCTTCCATGCCCTCCCGCACTGCACCTTTCGTGGCACAGCTCCAAGTAACTGACCATTGTAGTTGTCACAGGATTGGCAAACTATTTTGCTTAAAAGGTTTTCCAGGATGTTTTACCTTACTTGTGCTCCTAGCAACCCTGAGATTTTTCTCCATTAATCAATGTGCTTGCTGCTTTCACATTTTGCTGTATTCCCCACTTTCTGTTTTTTGGTTCAGTGCTAGGGACAGAACGCAGTGCCTTGCACACGCTAGGAAAGTGCTACCACTTTTTATTTTTATTTATTTATTTTTGCCATACCAAGCATTGAACTCAGGACCCTGTGCATGCCAGGCAGGCATTTATTCTACGGAGCTATCTTCCTGACTCCACTGAGCTATCTGCCAGCCCTACAATATTCTTAGGCACCATGCAACCTGCAGGCCTTTTTCCCACATGCCCACCTTCCTCTTCCTCACAGAGCACCTTCTGGGGTATAAGACCATCATTGTTTACAATTTGATGCAGGTTTATTATCCAGACCATAATCAGAATTACATCATGTGCTATACATCATGGGCTGTATATTCTCTCTCTCTCTCTCTCTCTCTCTCTCTCTCTCTCTCTCTCTCTCTCTCTCTGTATGTGTGTTTGCATTTTGGGAGACTGAATCCAGGGCCTTTGTACCATACTGTATTCTCAACCTACTTTTTATTTTGAAACAGGGTCTCACTAAATGTAAGTTGTCCAGACTGGGCTCAGACTTATGACTCACTCTCCTGCCTCAGTCTCCACAGTGCTAGGATTATAGCACCACCATGCCCAGCTTCTTTTTGCTCTTGATTTTCTGTGCTCCTAATCAATGCTTTTTTTTTTTTTTTTAAATCAATGCTTTTTAGCTGGCTTGTGCCCAGCGTTTTTTTTTAAATGAATAGAATAAAGTAGAAGACATGAGAATCCATTGCTTACGGTGTTGGAACTGCTTTGTCACAGTTATACGTGTAATATTAAATACATTCCACATAGGGCTGGGGAGATAGCTCAGCAGAATAAGCTCAAGGACCTGAGTTCAGTCCCTGATACTGCAAAAAATAAAAAATAAATAAATACATTCCACAAGACATTGCCCTCCATTGTACCAGCCCGAGGCCAGTGGAAAGGCCCTGAGAAAAGGCCCACATCCACATTCCTTCTTGCATCAAGGGTCAGATTACCATTCAGCTCTCAATAGGCAGCAAGGAAGACCAGAGAGGAACACTGCCTAGAGACACAGGTGTTCATTCAATCGGAGAAGCAGCTGAAGCATCCAGCTTCCAGCCTGCATTGGATCTGGGCTCTATGCTTACAGAAGCAGGAAAAGGGAAAAACGTCTTAGAGCAAGGCAGGGAGAGAGGGGCATCCTTCAGGACCTTGAGACCAGGTGCCATGAGAGATGTCTAAGAAACATCCTCTCCTCTTCCTGAGGACGGGAGTCTCGAGGCAGTACAGATTTCGTGAGTGGCTCCTTACATCCTGACCCTAATCCCAGGCTCAGAAATAGTTTCTATCTGAAGAATCCCAGCTGCTGGTTTCTGTTTGGTACACCTTTTTCTGTTCCCAATCATTATTATTTAAGAGTCAGACCAACCAGAAAGACACCCAGGTTTTGGTTCCTTAGTGTTAGAACTCTTTGTAGTGAAGCCAAAAGAGTTTTTGTTATTTTATAATTTATTTATTTTAATCAATACATTGTACACTGTTATCTTCTTAGTGGCTATCCATAAAACAAGAAGCAAACAGGATATCCTGTCCAAACACTATTAGTACAAATCTTCTCATTGAGTTAAGCAAAAGTAGCTGTATATCTATCCTATTTTGTATATGCAAATACAAAATGGCCCTTCCTTTGTATCCTCTTTTTCTGTTTATTCCTATCAGAGATGGGTATTCCATTGGCATCTAAATACTATAGGTGCATGGATTCAGCTAAACAATCCCAACACAGTTCAGCAGTCCACTATATTAGTGGGTTATCCACAGAAGTTGTTGACTTGAGCCATTCACAGCTCAATATATTAATAGGGCTTTTCAGTCTTTTTGTGTTGGCTCTGACCCTGGGAGGGGAGTCAAGAAAAGCTGAAGGTTAGGCGACCAGAGAGAAGGTAGCAGGTGCCTTAAGGAGGTGGACAGCTCTAGAAATAAATAAAAAGGAATGCTGCACAGGTGAAATCTGAGAGCTATCCACTGCACAGGATTGCTTCTCCACAGGGCTCTTTTGCACACTCCCAGAGCTCAGAGGTCCAGAAAATCCAAAAGCAGGCGGAGGGGGATACGCCACGGAGTGTCAGGCGCTGGCCCAAGGCTTTGCACGGGTGATCAGTCAGTAACTGGGCTTTAGAAGTTGGGACCTGGAAAACAGCTAATAAAAGCCCTCAGCCTCAGGAGCCAGACTTTCTCACATAACTCCCTTTCCTGTCATATGAATTATTGTGCTTCCTTGCTTGGCTGGGAGAGAATGTGTACAGAACTAAAAGGGAGGGCAGGTGTCAAAATAGCCTTGCCCCAGGCCGAGGAGGCTTGGCAGTCTGGTTGTGGCAGTCACTGAGCCCAGAGGTGAAGTGACCGATGGGGGAGGGCAGGTAAGGAGGAGTGGGGTACAGTGGGTGCAGGTGATGCGAGCAGTTGTGTCTGGCGCCGCTCCCGTCCCGCGGAAGAAGACACTCAGACGCTCATACGCAGGGTTCAGCAAGCCTTTATCGAGTGGGATGCAAGCCTCTACATGCGTCCGCTATCCGCGGCTCCTACCGTGCAAGCATTTATCGGGTGTGATGCAAGCCTCTACATGTGTCCGCTATCCGCGGCTCCTATCTTGCAAGCATGGCGGATTTTCTGATACAAGAAGCTATATAGGTTCCATATACCAATCATGATTATACACGTGGC
>PVKA01042375.1:0-17418 GCA_004027165.1 Ctenomys sociabilis | reverse complement strand
GTGCTGAACTACCTGAACGTAAGACATAAGCAGACATGTACATACAAGGTTGGCTGAGGTTCTAGGTGTGTGGTCCAGCCTTGATCCATGCAGCTGCGATTGTTCAGTTCTGTGGGCCATCTAGTCACATAGCCATTGTAAAAGTGATCTAAGCAGCCTCTAGTCCCAATGTCGTCACCACCTCCCTGTTTTGAGATTGGAGATAGTTTCATTGTGCCAGCGTTGGACTGCTCTGCATGTTAATATTTGTGCTTCATTGTTACTTAGTAGTCAAAACAAAAACACAGCTAACTTCCCCCCATAAATTCTAAGCATTCACATTTCTTTAGGGTATCTGTGTGTATGAGTGTGTTGTAACAGTGTTTCAAGGTGTACTCAGTGCTATCATAAGAAAAACTGAGGTATAAAATCACAATAAGAAATGTATTTCAAGAAATCAAATTTGTTCATATTTCGAGGTAGTTTAATTTGGATGAAGAAGATCATTGGTCAGCACTTTGTAAACAATCTGGTTCTCATTTTACCCAATTCAAATATTCCCGTCATTGGTAACATATGCAAGTAGTGCCTACTGTTTAGGCAGCGCAGAATGGAGGAAAGTCAGCCTCGTGCATGCCCTCTCTGTAAGCCGTTGCACCACCTCTGCTGCTGATGGGGCTGCCAGATGTCCCCTTTGCGAGCTGAATCTCACGGTGGTGTCTGTATTTGTAGAAGTGTTTCCAGACTTATTCCCTGAAGGTCTAGCAATAGCGAGTGTGTGTATGTCTGTGAGCATATGTGTGAGTGCATATATGGATACATATCTTATGTATGTAATGTTTATGGTGAGTCTTACTGTTGCAAATCTTATGTTCATTCACGTTAAGAAGTAGGTAAATGGCTGAGTGGCGCAGCGCCTGCCTAGGGAGTGCAAGGTCCTGACTTTGACTTCTGGTACTGCCCCTCCCAGACCCCAAGAAAGAAAGGGGAAAATGGTTTGGGATGTGTAGTGGGAGAACACAAAGGCCTGAGACATTTGGCAAGGAAAGGGGAAATGAATTTTGTCCAAATTAAGAAACCTTACAATGTTATATAGAGGGTAACTCCCAGTTACTCCACCACTGAGTTATTATTTTGAGATAGGATCTTGCTGTGTTGATAAGGATGGCCTCAAATGATTCTCTTGCCTCAGTCTCCCCAGAATCTGCGATTACAGGTATGTGTCACCATGATGAACTATAGCAGTATGTATCTTGAAAAGGTAATATTCTTTGTTTAGCATGAACTATTGGCTGTAAAGAGGGATTTAGACTCTTGGTCCAGTAGAATAAAACACTGAAGATCTATTGAGGGAATGCAGGAAGTAAAATGTAAAGGAATTCTTGGTTAGGTAACATATTGAAATCTTAAAACATGTACATTAAATTTGTGTAGATGATGGAACAGTAATTTTTCATCACTTTTCAAGCTACTTTGGTGATGAATTGGTCCTCTCCTAAATTAGCTCCTCCTTCTGAACTCTCAAGTTTCCAGTAGTGTGATTTGTCATAGCTAAATTTTGGAAACAACCCAGAATGCCATTCAACTGAGAAATGGACCAAAAAGATACGGTATATTTATATAATAGGGTATTATTTAGCTATAAAAAAGAAAAAGTCTTTTGAAGATAAACAAATGCAACTAGGGACTATATTAGTAAGTGAAATAAATCATATCCACATGTAAAAATATTGTATTTATCTCACTAGTGTGAGAAACTGAAAGAGTAAAATCTGAATAGGTACAATATCTGTGAAAGGGAAAGACTTTGTTCAATGGGAAGGAAGAACTGAGGTGAAGAAAAGGACAAAAGAAAGAAGGGAAAATATATATTTAGGCTTCTGGATGGTTAATAACCTAAGTTTACAGATAAGAACTTGGAGAAATGGAAGGGCTGCAAGGACAGCCAACATTTTGGCCCAAGCCTTTCAATGTCAGTGAACACTCAGGACATAGGAGAACCTGTACTGCAACATCATGTAACTCAGTTGTGCCCCAAACTTTCTGATCAAGGACATTATGGAGCCACAGAGGAATGGGATCAATGATCTATAGTGTGCCTAGGCAGAGTCACATGGAGAGAAAACTTGCTCTCAGGCTTCCAGAGAGAGCAAATTGGTCAAGCAATGGCTGTGACTCATCCACATGGCTGACACTGACAAAAGATCTACACAGTAAGGTACAGGGTTACAGGATAAACCCTGAGGGGACTTGACTGACCTTGTCAGATACAAAAGTTACCTTCTTATATAGGTCTTGCTTTATCTTGGTCTTAACCATACAGCAGAAAAATATAAAAATGAGGTATATAAAGTAAAACCATAATAATATGTTGAGCTGTAAATGGCTCTAGTCAACAACTTCTATGGATAATCCACTACTATTGTGGACTGCTGGACTGTGTTGCAGTGTTTTGCTGAATTCAAGCACCTACAATAATTGACTGCCAATAGAATACCCATCTCTGAGAAGACTAAACAAAAAAAAAGGGGGGATACAAAGGAAGGACCATTCTGTATTTGTATATACAGAGCAGTTAGGATAAATATGAAACTACTTTTGCATAATTCTATGAGAAGCAAGATTTGCATTAATAGTGTTTGGACAGGATATCCTGTCTGGTACTTGTACTATGGATAACACAAAGAAGATAACAATGTAAAAAGTATTAATTATTGAAACTGTACTATAAATTAGCTTTTTTAAAAAGATAGATATACAGCTGCATTCTCTTTATTCAATGAATGAGGGATCTGCTCTGCTAGTGTTCATAAATACAATATGATGTCTGCACCTTGTACAACAAATAAGGACTAAGAAAATAATATGCAATGTATTAATTATTGAATCTGTTCAACTAATTTTATTTGAAACTGTCTCATTGCTATTTGTCCTTCAATAAAATTATGAAAAAAGGATATATTTAGGTATATATGCATAATAGTTTGGAAAACTGTGCTGCCAATCTTTGCTGTTCTTTTTTTTATACATATATTTTAGAGAAGGGTCTACAGGGTGTTCAGGGTCTCACTACTAGATCAGACTTGTAGTGATCTACCTACTTACAGCTTCCCCAGAGCTGGGATTACAGGCATGTGCTACCATGCCCAGTCTCTGTCCTGTTCTTTTGAAAGGAGCAGTTAATACTTACTTATTTTTTTCTTTTTATTCATCTTATTGTTTTTTTCTTTTGAGGTTCTTACAACATTTTTACTATTGTTTTATCTTATTTTATTTAAACCATCTTGCAGATTTATATCTGGTAACCCAAAGAACTACTTTGAACATAACATCATGCAATACAGCAACCATTGTTAAAATTCTATTACTTTGTTTAGTGAAATTTTGTATCATTTTTAATTTTTTTCTATCACTATTGTGTATTATTTAAAAGTAAAAAAATATTAAAAAGAAAAAAATCTCATTTCTGTCATTTTAAACTCTTCCTTCTTCCTAGTTTTCCTCCCTCTCATGTACTTAATCGCAAAGGCATGTAATTTCATTAAAACTAAACACAAAGCTTGTAATCTATGCATTTGGGAGGCTCAAAACAAGAGGATCACTGTGAGTCTGATCTGTGTAGTAAGACCCTTTAGACTGTACTAGATACACAAAAACTAAACATAAATAATAAAAAAACTAAATATGATGTATAATAAATATAATGTATAATCTAATCTAATCAGATGGGGCTAAGGACATATCCAACATCTCAGATATTTATCTTTTTTTTTGCCTTGGCACATTTGAAATCCTATTAGCTATGTCACTTTCCTGTTTATTCTATTTTATGTTTTCCAATACAAGGCTGTCCCAAACTCTAGAACCCAGCCATTATGGTAAGGAGACTATAAAAACTATAACACACTTGTGGATTGCCTCAACAGAAGTGTAGGATTAGTGGGTCTGTAACTGGATTATTCAGCAAAGTTGCTGGCCCATTTTCATGGTGGGTTTATCTTCCAGAGACTCAGATTCCATAAATATGGAGTGAAGCCCTGAGATTTATATTGTTATGCAAGTATCATAAATGGGTCTGGTACATACCTGAAGTTCAGAATGTTGATTCATAATTGAAGGTGATTGTAAGGATACTGTTTTACATTTGTGAGCACAACAGTATTCCTCCTGGCAGCAACACTTATACAAAGTTATTTTAAATAATTTAGCCATAAATTATATAAAGGATATAAAATGAATGCCTATATACACATGATGCTGTGTAAGACACGGCACCTTGGTCACCCAGTTCAGTCCTTCAATGTCCCTTTTTCCACGTTGCATTGCCTCACTGTAGGCCTCACTGCAATGGACTGACAACTGGTGGTCTACCTGTAACACCAGCTGAATGAACCAGCTTCTTGCTGGGCATGGAAGGCCTACCTGAAGATTTTTCCCAACAACATAAAAAGAACTGGAGAGGAAGAAGGAAAACTGCTGGGCAGCTCTTAGGGAACTGTTGTTCTCCTGGAGCACCTTGTCATGCTGGCTTTCCTATGAATGTGGCTCTTCGTTTTTATATATAATTTTATTGAGAAACCAATAGCAATGAAACACTTTTAAAACCGATTAGTAGGACAGTATCAATAATTGATTCATTGCCTATTGTTGTCTTAGTGGTTATTCATTGTACAAGATACAGACATGATATCCTGTCCATAAGCAGTATTAGAACAAACTTTTTTATTCATTGAATCAAGAGAATGTAGCTGCATGTCTATCCTAACAATTTTGAATATATGTATCCCTTTTTTTGTTTACTTTTATCATAGAAGGGTATTCCATTGTCATTTAAATATTGTAGGTGCATGAATCCAGCAAAATATTCCAATATAGTAGTGGGGCCACAGAGGAAAGAGATCAATGATGTAGAGTGTGCCTAAGGAGAGTCACATGGAGAGAAAACATTCTCTCAGGCTTCCACAGAGAGCAAACTGGTCAAACAGTGGCTGTGACTCATCCACCTGGCTGACACCGACAGAGGATCTACAAAGTGCAATACAGGGTTTTAGGATAAATCCTGAGGGGATTTGACTGACCTTGGCATATACAAAAGTTACATTTCTTGTTGCATAAGTCTTGCTTTATCTTGGTCTTAACCATCCAGCAGAAAAGTATAAAAATGAGGTATATAAAGTAAAGCCATATTAATATGCTGAGCTATGAATGGCTCAAGTCAACAACTTCTGACAATGTGGCTGTTCTTATTGTCAAAGGAGCTTGGGTCCTTGCTGTCCCTGGGAATGTCTATGCTTCACTTTGGGGGAGCTCTGGTCCTTACTTTGAACTTTGCTTCCTAGCTCTAGAGGGGAAGATGGTGCATTGTTCAATCTCCTGGAGAAGTTTGTTGTGCTTGTTTTCCTGAGTTAGACTCAGTGCTATCACCAGAGGGACCTCCTTGTCACTGAGGATGGTTGTGGTATCTTTTAGCTCTTTTTTCTTACTTTGGGTATTGTTTCCTGGCTCCAGTGCAGTTCCCTAAGCCAGTTAGCACAGAACCTTCACCCTGCTGACATAGACCTTCTAGCTTCTACCACTGACCTGTGGACTTCCCAGGTCTATGAAGCAGCCATGCATGAGACATTGCTGTGGGCTCTTGGCCTCCAGCTGGACTCATAGGAGGTGGAAGGCATTGTTATGGGTTCTAGGTTTTCACCTGGACTCATGCAGGACATTGCTATGGGATCTAGGACCTCAGCCAAATCCTTTAGATCCATTCTTTAGGTTGCAGATTTCTTTCACTCTCTTTGTATATGACTCTTTGTGTGACTTTTATAAGATAATCTTATAAAATATGTGTCCTGCACAGTATGATGATCTCCAACTTTGGTGATCTCTGAGTGTAACATAAATTCTCAGAAATAATCACTCCTCTGATTCCTATCAACAAAAGTTTTACTGTGATATAACCCAAATTCTATACAGTTGAAGTATGCAAACCGAAAATATTTATGGAGTTGTACAGTCTTCACCACTATCAATTTTAGGACATCCTAATTATCTCCAAATTAAACTAAGTAACCATTAGCAATCACTCCCGATTTCTTCCCAGCCCACCCGAGTCTCAGCCCTGGACAACCACCAGTCCTGATTTCCATGGTCATAATGTGGACAATTCATATACTGCTTAAAAGATTGTCCAACCTGTAGTTCTTTCTGAGTAGCTCTTTTCCCTAGAAGGCACTTGTGAGGTTCATCCATTTACGTATGTGTATTTCAATCTATTTTATTGGCAAATTTTTTGCTCTTCCATGGATATCCTATATTTTATTTATTCTTTCATCAATTTATGGACATTTGGCTTACTTTTACTTGTTGACTATTATAAGTAGTGCTGCTTCATGAATATGTCTGCAGATATTCATGTACAATTTTTATATGAAGTCTAAGTTTTCATTTCTCCTGACTATATACCTAGCAGGGGGACTGCCGAGTCATATGTCAGCTCTCTGTGTTAGCTCTTTGAGGAGCTGCCAAACTTTTCTCGAAACTGCTACTCCCTTGATTTTATCATTTCTACATATCATGACTTTGAAGTTCCCTTTGTGCTGGTATTTCTAAACTGTGAAGAAATACTGTGTGTTGTTTTAAGTTTAATGTAGAGGATTTTATTCTATGTTTTACAAGTTCTGTAACTTATTTTATCATCTGTGTGTCTGTAACATTCACCTGTGTGGTGGTGCGTATGTTTCAGTACCAACTCATTCATTTGCTGTGCTGGTGTGGCACAGGATTGTATGAACTTACATTTTACCTTCACTGTCTTCTGTCTGTTATCTACTTGTCTAATTTTTAGCCAGAGTAAGTATTTGCTGTGGGCTCTTGGCCTCCAGCTGGACTCATAGGAGGTGGAAGGCATTGTTATGGGTTCTAGGTTTTCACCTGGACTCATGCAGGACATTGCTATGGGATCTAGGACCTCAGCCAAATCCTTTAGATCCATTCTTTAGGTTGCAGATTTCTTTCACTCTCTTTGTATATGACTCTTTGTGTGACTTTTATAAGATAATCTTATAAAATATGTGTCCTGCACAGTATGATGATCTCCATTGGCTGTTAATACAAGTCCCCATTTCCCACAATAATCTTTTAGATTTTTTCCTGTTCAGGTAAAGTTCAAGGTTGATGTGTAAGGACAGGCAGCTCTCTTAGAGAACAATCCTCTAAGTGCTAATTTAACATCTCAGCTTTTTTTCTTACTTTACAACACTGCCATTTTCTTTGTTCCTCCTGAGTCCTCTGTAGAATCACCCGGTTAATACAGAACCAGAAAGCAAGATTGTACTGTGTGGGCCTTTTTGTTTTAGCCAGAGGGAAAATCATCCCTTTGCCTATTTTGCACTGGTCAAATGCTGGCCACATGGCCCCAAACAAACTTCAAAGAAAACTAGATGTTTACTCTTCCTCTCTATGTAGGGAAAGGAAAGCACAGTTACTATTACTGAGCTAGTCTCTGCCATGTGGACTTTTAAGTTTATTCCAGCTTTTGACAACTTCAAATAATGCCACTTTGCACATTCCTGAATCTATGTTCTTGTTTATACGGGACTCAGTGCCTCTAAAGTATATCTGTAGGAGTGGTTTTGGATTATATGATGTGTGCCTGTTAAATTTTCCAAGATGAAATGCTAACTCAACCCCAGCCCAGCAGAGCAGGAGTTCTACATTCTTGCTAACATTAAGTATTAGCCATACTTTTAACCTAGGGGCACTAATTATTGGAAGATGACAAATGGTATGTATTTGAAATGGGTAAATATAGGACAGTCAAAATCTAAAATCGCATGTTTGGTAGAGAGAATGGTGGCCTCCAAATCTGTTTTCATCCAAATCCCCAGAACCACAAAATATGTCACTTTATGTGGCTAAAAAGGCTTTGCAGGTACAATTAAGTTCAGAATCTGGAAATGGAGAGATTATCCAGTATTATCCAGGTGCATTAAGTGTAATCATAAGATTACCTCACAAAAAGGTCAGATCAAAGAGATAGGGCAATAGAAGTCGAAGTCTGAAAAAAGTGCACTGAAGCCTGAGGAAGGCCTCACCAGGCAAGGGATATGGGGGTCCTATAAAATCAGGAAAAGTCAAGGAAATTGACCTCCCCTTGAGAGTTTAGAAAGAACTAGCTCTGCCATCATCATGAGTGTGTGAGGGAGGGAGGAAGGGAGTGTATGTGTATAGAAAGAGTCTCTCTCTCTCTCTGCATCCTACACTTGTCTGGAAATCATGATGCTACTTTATCAGCTTAAAAAATGATGTCATTACAGGCATGTTCCATGAAGCCCAGCTCTGCCAGCACCTTAATTTGTTCCCAGAAGTCCCATTTGGAACTTGTCTTCTCCAGAACATTAATGTAATACATTTGCATTATGCAAAGTCACTAAATTTGTGGCAATTCATTATTGCAGCAATAGAAAATTTATGTAGCATATATAATAATAGGTAACACGTATCAGGTACCTACACATGCTGGGTGCTCTTCTCTACTGCATGTGTAAGATGAGCTCATTGTGTTGGCATCCTGCATCCTTAGATTTCAGGATGTTGACTGAGAATGTAAGGACATAATGAAAAAAGGAGGTGGCTTTGAGAGACACAGTCACACAGTGTGTGGAAATCTCACACACTGACAGTGAGCTGTGACATAAAGTGAGCACAGAAATGTGACTTACGAGTACAGTAGGGGCACGGGGGTGGGGCTGTGCCTTCAGCTTCAGAAAGAATGGAAAGGTGCCTTTCGTCTTAGACTTTAAAAGGTGCAAGGTCCTCTGCCTTGAGCTTTGAAGGGAGAAAATGAGCACACAAGAATTTGAGCAAAACTGAGATAGAAGACTTATTTGACATTGTTTTCTGATAATATAATAATGCCACACTGAAACATTTCACAGCTCTTTCCTGCTTATAGCAAGCTGAGTTCACTCACATTTTATAATAACTTTGTGGCATAGGATTTGGTTCTAGAAAATAAATGGAAGAACATTGCCAGGTAAAATTAAATGCCCTGCTCAAAGCACTACAGCCCATAACTATTGGTAGTTTTATTTTTATTATTTATTTATTTATTGTATTTTAGGGAAGGGTCTACAGGGTGTTCAGGGACTTACCACTAGATTGGACTCACAGTGATTCGCCTGTTTACAGCCTCCCAAGAGCTGAGATTACAGGTGTGCGTACCACCACACCCAGTCTCAATTGCTGTCTTAGTGAACCCCAAGGGTGGAGTCGGCACAGCAGACCCACGGATCAAACCCCCAGACCCTCTGCATCAGCTTGGAGGTGCTGTAATCCACTGAGCTATTTGGCCAGCCCTTGAATTTATTGTTTAAAGATAGTAAAAAATAACAAAAGTGATACAGAATTTCACTAAACAAAAGAATAGAAATTCAACAGTGGTTGTTATATTACATATTGTTATCTTCAAATTAGTTGTTCAGATTACCAGATATAAGCATGAAACATTAGTCAAATAAAGTTATAAAAAATTGAAAAAGGACAAAATAAATTTAAGTATTAACTGCTCCTTTCAATAGACCAGCAGAAATCAGCAATACGATTATCCAAGCTATGCTGTATGTGTACCTACATACGCTTCCCCTTCCTTCTTTTCTTCTGTGTCCTTTTCCTCATCCAGTTTCTTAGCTCTGTCTCCCATTGGACTGTATTTTCAAAAGTCTGATATGTGTGTTTACTGCATGCATCTGCTCCCTTGCTTTTGCAGGAAATTGGATAGAAATAGGACTCTAGCCTATGTGCCGCAGGATGCAAACTCAGTGACTGGTCTTGTTGGCTGTACCTAATATAAATCACTCCAGCCTTGGTCTTATTGAGTTGTAATAGTTCCTTCTAGACTCTGGTGCTATGCCACTATCACATGGATGACTTGAGATATAGTCTCCCATTTCATGGGCTTGTTTCCACTTTCTGGGTCAGGTCCTTTGTATAAAAGTTCTTCATTTTGACAAAACAAAATTTATCTATTTTTAATTTGGTTACTTGGATTTTATGTGGCCCATCTATAAAACTATTTACAAATCTGAAGTCATTCATATTTCTTCTATACTTTCTTGTAAGAATTTTATACCTTCAGCTTTACCCTAGTTCCAGATACATTTTATATGGACAGTGTGAGATGACAGTAGATGTTGTGGTTTGTGTGTATTTATTCCCCCACAACTTTATACAGTCGCAGAGGCACAGCTGTACAGTTTGTGATTAATTCATGATCCAAGGCTGGGACTATGGGTTTGAGTACTGCTGGGATTAGGGTGTGAGTGCTACACCCAGCCTGGAGCAGATAGCTTCAATTTAATATAAGAGAGACAGAGAGACAGACTTGCTCTCTGCAGCCATTGATGCTGCTGCTCCTCCCATTTGGTCTTGCTGTTTTGCTGCTTTCCACTGCCATGAACTGTCACACTCTGCCATGTACCAAGACAACATAGTGGTGTGCGCCTGTAATCCCAGCACTTGAGAGGCTGAAAACAGGAGGAGTGCTATGAGTTCAATCTGTGTAGTGAGACCCTACAGACCCTGTACTAAAGACATGAAAAAGTCATGACTCTATTCCTTATAGGTAGCCATCAGTAGGTATATTTAAGATTATATAAACAGATAATTTTTCCATTAGCTATTTCTTTTTACTTATATAACACTGGAATATTGAGCTTCTCCAGCTGGTATGTCTCTGATTTGGGGCAATGGGTTTTTGAAAACGGGTCAGAATTTCATTTCTAGGTTTATAGAAAAAGACATACCTACCTGAAGAAAGGATTTATTGGTTTCTAAACTATGTTTGCATTTTATTTTGTTTTTCCCAGAAGATATCTATTGACAGGTAATTTTTCTCATACTTTAATGCAAGTATCTAGTTGCATCATGTGTGACTAGAAATTGATTTAGCTATATCACAAGTGCTAGATTACATCAGCTTTTCCAATATCCATTTGGCAGACCTTTATTTCAGAGGTGGTCTATGTAGGAGGCTGATGGATTTTTCCTTAGAACTCTTTTTTTTCTGTGTGCTTAGGAAGCCATTCTAATTATTTGGATCTAGACCAGCTCAGTTTTTACATGAGCAGCCCTTAATTGTTACTATACCCTCTATGGAAAACTGCTGTATCTCAAGTGCCCTGGTAGAGGATTGCTCTTGACAGTCCTCAGATGCCTGCTCAGATCTGCCCTTGCATATGCTTTCATGCTATCTCGGCTGGGATGCAGTAAGTGGTCATTGATTTCCTGTTGAAAAGGTTTTATAGTCTTGCAGCTGTTAATTCTTGATGTCAATATCTGCTAAACCTAATTTCAAAAATGACCTGCTCTCATGTAGTGCTTGCTTTTATAACATTGGCAGTGTTCTAAGTTACAAGCCCTTGATGTTTTCATCTGTTTATATTGGCCCTTTATTGCTATGTTTTTTTTTGTTTTTTTTTTTAGGGAAGGGTCTACAGGGTCTCACTACTAGATTGGACTCCTAGTGATTTGCCTGTTTGCAGCCTCCCAAGAGCTGAGATTAAGGCGTGCACCACCATGCCTTGTCTCAATTGCTGTCTCAGCATGTCCCAGGGTTAAGGCCATTATGGCAGGCCGAGGGATTGAACCCCCAATTCCTGTGCCTGATTGCAGGTGCTTTAATCCATTGAACTATTTGCCTGGATCTTTTATTACTATTCAATATTTCGGGAAGCTTTGAGTACCCTTCAGATAAGGTTTGTTGTGATTTTTTAAAATTTGAAATCATATAGGCACAACATCTTTGAGGCTCAATATTTGCCTCCATTTTCAGCATGGCTCAGTACTTCTATTTTGTTTCCTTTTTTTTTTTTTTTTTTTTCGCTAAATAGTGTTTTTAATATGAGCAATGTAAGCCAATGCTTGAAATATCAGACAGTACTAAAGATAGGCTCCCCCTTCCTAATCCTATTCCTTCTGTTGGTGGCTTTCAACAATATTTTGACACCTCTTTTTCTTGGTGGAAACAGAATCTCTTCAATCCCTACTCTGAAAAAAGAATGGGCAAATTCAGAGCACCTACATTTCTTCATCCCACGTTTCTTCAACTCTTACCCAGGTTAGCATTCTCTCCATATGATCTAAATACATTTTTTAATGTTTTGCCTTTTTGTTTTTTGGGGTTTTTTTTGTCTTTTTTGAGACAGAGTCTCACTATGCAGTTCAGGCTGGCCTTAAGCTCACTTTGTAGCTTAGGCTGGTCTCGAACTCACAACAATCCTTCTGTCTCAGCTTCCCAAGTGCTGAGATTACAGGCGTGCACCACCACGCCCAGCTATTTTTGTGTGTGTGTGTGTGTGTGTTTTGCCTTTTAATAGTGTTGATTTTTAAAATTATTTAGTTATTTGAAGAGGAAATAGCCATATTAAAAATAGTCAAAAATCAAGTTATGAGCCTGGAGTATAGCTCAGTGGCACAGCACCAGCATAGCAAATGCAAATTCATGAGTTCAATTCATTGTACCGCTTTTTTTTTTTTTTTTTTTTTTTTTTTTTCAAGTATCAGGGACTGAACTTGGGACCTTGCACTTGTCAGGTTTGATTCCTGGTAGAAAAAAAAAAAAATGAAGTGTGAGTATCTCCCCCTGTCCTATGGGAAGTTACTCTTTCTGAAGTTAGTCATGTCTGGGGGCTGTGCCCCACAGTGTCTACAAGCTGTGGTTCACACACTGGCTCTCCCTCTCATGTTTGCAGCAGTATCTTTCTGCATGGCTGTGATTGTGCCCTTCGGATCCTCTGGACCTATTCCACCCTCAGAGGGGCATAGCTCATTACTGCAATGACTCCGGGTGTCCTCCCCCAGACCCAGCCTGACTGCACCTCCCCTTGCACCAGAGCCTGGTGCTTCCATCTTCTGCCCTGTGTTGCCTTTCCTCTGAAAGAGTGAGACTCTATGAGGAGATCCCACCTCCTGCACAGGAAGGCACAACTTGGGAAACTGATTTGACCCATGGGAAGCAAACGGAGAAAACTTCTAGTACACTTCTTTTCTCAACTGGCTGTCTCAAGAAACTGCCTCCTGGTTCTGTGGACAGGACAGCCCCTCTAGTGGTGACAGGCACACTAACATTTCTTGCTGTGGAGTCTGGCTTGCTCCAGTCCTCAGCTCCACTTCCAGAATTCATACTCCCTTCAAAAGTAGCAGGACGCGAACCCTCTGCTCTTCCTTAGGGTGTTTGGTAGGCATTGGCTCGAGACTGTGGGTGTGGTATCAGTAAGATTTGTAATTCAGCATCTGAGAATAATAAATCTTATTAATTCAGATGAGTACTAAAGGCCAGGATGAATTAAAGTATCTCTATCCTGAATAGCTTGAGATAAATTAAAACTGGTACCATGCTTAATTAAAAGGAATATGAAATCATGATGGGGGCAGAGAGAGGAAGAGAAATTATGGTTTTGCTAACTGGCAGAAATAGTTTGCCTGGTTATACTACGTGTTGTATAAATATAAAGTTAATTAGACAGCTCTGTAACAGCAGGATATTGGAGGATATATTTGTATCATAACACATTTAATAGAAATATTAGCAAAAATGTAAAAAATTAAATGAGCAAAATAAAAATTTGATATAAATACATATTAATAGCAATAAGTAGCATTTAATGTCATGAATAGCATAATTAAATGCTAATATTAATAAATTTGTTTAAATTTAAAAATAACTCTACAGTGATATTTCAGTTCACAGACACTTTTTTTTCAGTATCAGGAATCGAACTTGGGACCTTGTGCTTGCCAGGCAGGCGCTTGTGACACTGACATATATCCCTGGTCATCACAGATGCTTTTGCTTGTAAATAGTTTGATTCAGAGAGACAAAATTTTGGTTTTTTTCCTTCAAATTCTGAATTGAGCAGTAAACATAAACCGTGGCCTTCTTCCCCACACAAAGATAGATACGTCCATCTTTTCCAAAATAGTAGAAAAAACTGAGTTCATGAACTGTGGTGCCTCTGTATTGATGTCTTATAGTTCCACAAGAGCAAGATGTGTGGGCCAAAAATTTCTAGACAAAATCTTCTAGTGCTTCTCCAAGAACTTCTATTCACCTGAGAAAAATTTCAAAAAGTTGTAGGATATGAATACATGTTTACATAAATATAGGTGCTTATGGAAATATATGTATGTATCCTTATATATAAATGCACATATTGGAGGAACTAACTGTATATGCCATGATTTATATCTTCTCCCATGACAAGCTAATATTTCTATTTAGTCTCCCTTTCCTTCTCCCTAGTTGCAGTGAGGGGGAGCATGACCCTAAAATTTTTTCTCACAGGATTTTGTAGAGGGTTTTCATGATCTGTTTTCCCACAGGGAAAATAGTAATGTTAAAACTTTGTTCCATGTTTTTTTCTTTTATACTGATTCCATATTTTATTGTAAAAATAAAAGTGAGCTGGATCCTGTTTAATAATAGTGAGCTGGACAGATACACCTTTACCTATATGAACTACAATAAGAATACTTCTGAAACTCTCTCCTGTACTCTGAACTTGCAGCTGTCCTGCTGTTCTTTCCCTAGTTAGTTTCTGCAGTGCATCGCACCTTGCTAGAGGGGCTCTGTCTGCCCCAGCCCCTTTCCTATTGCTGGCATACCAGCGACCTTTTCAAGGAGGATGAGTGTATTTGGCTCATAATTTCCTGTGGGTTCAGCTCAAAGCTGCCTTGTTCCAAGGCAGAAACAGCAAGGTAGAAGGATCTGGCAGAGCACAGCTGCTCATCCCTTGGCAGAGAAAAGAGAGCCAAGAAGGTGAGCGAGAAGCCAGGAGCTGGGAAAAAGAATTAGACCCTTCCAGATCATGTCCTCAGCGACCTCCAACCATGCTGTACCCCCTAACAACACATGCAGTTACTGACCTCCCCAATAGATGCATCTGCTCATGAGAGTGGTACTCCAAGATCTAATCACCTCCCAAACAAATGAAATTTTGGCAAGACACTGTAGATCTCAATCGTCACCCTGTCCATCTGGAGCTAGGAGTGTGATGGAGACCCTCTGATGCCCTGGCAGAAGGACAGTTATTGACAGCTAGTCATGTTTGCGATGTTGCATTAATCTTTTTTTAGCAGAAGAGCAAGCTACACCAGGAAGATATTTAAAACTTAAGATGTACCTCTTCGAGAGTAGATTGTGGGACATCAAAGGTTGGAAAACCATAATCGGTCATTTCATCAGCTCTGAGGAAGTTGGCAGCAAGTCTACTGAAAGAACTGCAATGACCTGGGCTATTATGAATTCAAACATTAGATCTGGTGTTTCATTTCTTGCGAGTTATATTTATCATTCTGTCAAAGCTACTTCTACTTCGAGAATATGCAGGAGTGAAAGGTCTCTGAGTGCATTCTTCTTGCCATCCTGCAGGCATGAAGTTCAAAAAGATGTTAAGTATCACAGCAAACAGTCACGAATGTCAATGTAAGTTTCAGATAATAAACTGAAAAATTAACAATGAAAGTGACCTTTAGCTCTGCACTTGGAGCTAAACCCAAATCATTTGGTTGGAAAAATGGGCTATGTTAGAAATGTAAATGAGAGAAACAGATAAAGTGAGTTACTGCTGTGAAAACGGAGCGTGGAGCCCTTGGAGCACTGTGAGGCCTGGAGAGACAGTGCCTAGTGTGGTGCTTCCCAGAGCCGGTATCATCCAAGCCAGAGTGCCCTGGAGGACCTGAGAGGAAGGTGGCATTCAGCAGTAAGGAATTCTTATAAATTATGATGAGAGCAACCTCCTTATAAATTCTGCCCTTAGGTCTTTATAAGGAATTTTTGATCACGAAGTCAATGCTGTCTTTCTCTACTATTCAAATGTTACTTTATGAGTACCATGAAAAGTCTCTTCTTTCTTTATTTTCTTCCCTCCATGGAAGTCTCTATTTTAGCTTAGGTATTGCACAAACATTGATTTATTGATATTCACTAGCCTCAGAAAGGAATTTTATCACTATGGTACAGTTTCAGATTATAATTCACTGACATTTTCTGTGTTTGTGTCTGTCAGTCTGTCTCTCTGTCTGTCTGTCTCTCTCTCTTTCTCTCTCTCATTCAGAACTGAATAGAAAACCTGTATAGGAACCTTCCTCAGACTGAATTGAACGTGAATCTCACAGACATTAAATGGGACATACATGGTTATTAACTGAGCTATAATCACACTGTGGACTTATTTTATAGTCTAATTAAAAGCCTCCTGACCCTTTTCTCATGCTATCTCAAGTGTCCCCATCTTGTTATTGCACATTTTTATTGCACAGACCTAAGTGCAGTGCTGTGGAGATGAAAAGCACCTTTCTTCATTGTTGATGGCAATGTTCATGAGTACAACCACTGAGGAAATCAGAATAGAGACTTCTCATGGAACAAGAACCAGAAATTCCATTTTATCCCACTATTCACCTTCTAGTTTCCTTGCTGAATGTTAAGAATGTCATATTACAGTGACACATGCATACCTATGTTTGCAGTAGCATACTTCATAGCAGCAAATTCTTGGCAGGAGCCTATGTATCAATCAACAGATGAATACAGAAAATGTACTTATGCACAATGGAGTAACTTGTAGGACAATTGATATACCTTGAGACCATAATGTAAGTGAAATAAATTAGACAAATGAACATAAATATCATATGATTTTGCCTATATGAGAAACCCAAACTATAAATAAAGATCAAGGTAAAAGGCAATGGGCCATAGGAGATAGATATTTCTGTAGTAGAAAAGGCTCAAGAGATGGAGTGAGATGAAAAGATAAGTTAAGGGCCAGCAAGCTAGCTCAGTGGACTAAGTGCCTGCTTTAGCAAACACTGGGACCAGGGTTCAAACCCTGGTCCTACATGCTGCAGCAGCCCTGCCTCTGCCATGTATGAGAGTTAGTTATGAGGCTTACCCCTGAGAGTCATGTCACTACAACTGGGTGAGCCTAAACTTTTTAAAAAATTAATTTATTTATGTATAATTGAGGAACAAATAGCAATGAGACAGTTTCAAGACAAATTAATAGGACAGATTCGATAAATTAACACATTGCAAACTGTTTTCATAATGTTTTGGTATCGTGCAAGGTGCATACATGATATTGTACTTACAGACATTATTATAGCAGATGTCTCTTATCATTGAATTGAGAGAGTGTAGATATATGCTCATCTTATATTTTTATATCTGAATTATATCACAGATTCAATAATTAATACTTTCTACCTTGTTATCTTCCTAATGATTGTCCATAGTACTAGAAGTCAACATAATATCTTGTCCAACCACTATTAGTGCAAGTCTTGCTTCTCATAGAATTATGCAGAATCACAGCATATTTATCCTAACTGTACTGTTTATACACACACATCATGATTCTTCCTTTGCATACCTTTTTTTTTTTTTTT
>PVKA01042374.1:0-17437 GCA_004027165.1 Ctenomys sociabilis | reverse complement strand
AAAAAAAATGTATTTAGTACAGGTTTCACTATGCAGCTCAGACCAGCAGTGATCATCCTGTTTTCAGCCTCCTCAGCCCTGGGATTATAGGTATGTGCCACCATGCCAGGACTCCATTGCTGGCTCAGCATGCCGTGGGGGAGTGGTATGTGGTACACAGGATGGAACCCCAATTCCTAAACTTAGTCTGCTAAGCTATCTCATTGGCCCTCTTTTCTATTTAATAAAGAAAAATAAAATAGTGACACACAAGAAGAACAGTGTTTCTTACCCTTATTTCCTTTCCTTTTGAGATTGGGTAGAATCATAGAGGACTCAAGTTATGAAATAAATTAAGCAGCAAATGTGGCAGATAGAGGTGACTTGTTATTGCTATGATTTACAATCACAGTGAGCAAAGTAAAGGAGAATTTCTTTTCATCCTATTGGAATTTATTGGCATCTTACTACCTGTAATACTTCTATTTTGCAGGTGATGGAGCTGGGTCCAGAAATGGAATGTAAAATTTCTAAGTCCACTGTGAATGATAATAAGAGCATTACTGCAAC
This sequence comes from Ctenomys sociabilis, assembly GCA_004027165.1. NCBI lineage: Eukaryota > Metazoa > Chordata > Mammalia > Rodentia > Ctenomyidae > Ctenomys > Ctenomys sociabilis. The sequence goes on along the minus strand of PVKA01042374.1, from coordinate 16,888 downwards.
ATAGTTTTGCTTGCTAGTTTCTTTTTGTGTGTGAGTCTGAGCCAGCATGCTGTGAGAGTCCCTAGTAAAGGTCTTCACTGCTTATTAATCAAGGTCAGTCCTAGGCAGAGAGGAACATAAAGCTGGGAATTTCTGACTTAATCCCAGTGTCTTAGTTCACAAAGTTCAGCTGCCTAGTAAAACTTTCTCCTCTGCGCTAAATTTATTTCTCATTTTTGCTTGAGTTTAGATTAGATATTGTTTATATTTTCTGTAAGGATTTCTTTTCTTTTTATGAATAAGAGAGGTCAGAACAAGACCATTAAGAACATACCAGGTTTTGGTGACTTGTTACTGGTATTGTGTTGTAACCCTTAGACACTTCTGCTGCATTGCAAGCCAGGGCTTGGAAGGTGCTTATTCAGTTTAGAGAGGCAGAGAAAAGGAAGAAACATCACCGAGTCAGGGATGAGTTTAGGATTCCCCTCATTTAAATGGTATAAGGATCTATTTGACTCTCTGCTTCTCACTGCTATGCATGTGAGTCTACATAATGCCTGTTGCTACCTTCCTGCTCTCTAGGTTCTGAGATCAGTTTTGATAGAAGTCAAGAAAAGTAATGGATCCTTTCTATTGTTTTTCACTGAGACCATATAGTTGCTGAGCTTTTTTCTCTTGGCATAGTCTGACTTAATAATTACAGGTAAATTCCTTACGTTTATCCAGGTTTTAAAAAATTCATTTTGGATCCAGTTTCCTAGGAATGTAGATTTCTTGATCCACAGTGATCAAGTTCTTATCAGGAACTCCGTCTCCCACTAGTATCTCCTGTAGTCTGGAACTATTTTGAGATCCTTCCAATTACACCACCTGCATCAGGCAATGCTTATTAGAGAAACAGACATAAATCAAGATATACAGGTACATACAAATTTACGAGATTGGCTTGCACCGGCTGGCCACAGTAGGGTGCAGAAGAGGGTCCTGCACACTGGACAACCAAAGCATTCAATCAAAGCCTATGGCTCTGTGCAGTGTGTTCTGTGAGTCTGTGTCAGGAGGCTGAAGGGTCTGCAACAGATGGCTAAAGAGGTGACCCTGAAATTCAGGCAGTAACATCCATGGTGAAAGCAAAGATGAGCTCCCCTGAAGAACAGAAGCAATCCTTCCAGTTCTTTGCTTCCCTTTTTATGTCACTCTGGTGACAGTCTTGCTAGGGAGGGTCTTCTGTACCCAGAACTGTGCTGATCCAGTTTAGGGGGATTATATACTCAGTATAACACAGTTGACCAGCCAACATGCCACCAAACTGTAGAGCCACATAGATACCAGTGAGTTGTATGTGCCTAGATTTCCTGTCGACCTACCTGCTTTCTTGTGCATACATTGTACGGTTTGGAATTTAATGTGTGTGTGTGTGTGTGTGTGTGTGTGTGTGTGCTGTAAAGTAAAGGGCAGTTTGAGCCTTTCCCTGTGATTACACTCATATTCCTGCTTACTGGTTGGTCCCAAGTAATCAGTCCTGTACGTCTTCTATGCTCCTTTACCTTTCACATGATATTATTGATTTTTTGAAATATTTAGCCATTTTGATACTTTCTTTGGATTTTTGATGCCATGCTACTAAATCTGAGGCTATCTTATCGCTCATACATATATCCAAGAAGCCTAGGGTATCAGTGTAAATTTGGGAGACCCTTTGAAAAAGTTTGCACTCCATAATTTCTTTTGTTCATTGCAGACTGTATAATACAATTCCTTTGATATGCTCTGGTTTGGTTCATTTCTTTGTTTGGTTTCCTTTTGCCAACTTGTTCCTTATTACATAAGCTGAATTTTTCCAAAGCAATTACATTTGGAACTGTAACCTCCCTTTCCATTTACTTGCAGTAGGTGTCAGCGATGAGCACAGCTTTTGGACCCACAGTAGTCTACCGGAGCTTCGAAGCCTTCCCCCCCCCCCCCCCATTCTGCTAAACTTAAATTCCTCACAGTCACCTGGAAACACAGTGGTGAGAGAAGCTGCATTTCACAAATGAACTTAGCCATGGGCGTGAGGACAGCAGGGTGTATCCTCACGTTGTCTCTGCAACCTCAGTCGGAAGGTGGCAGAAGTTGAGGATTGCAGCCGCCACAGCTTCTGTGCAAGGATCCTACCTACAAGGCCTCTGATGAAGGACAGAACATGTCCTCTCCTCATTGTGCTCATTTTATGCACCAGAACTCCTGCTGCTCCCCTTTAAATGTTTGTCTACCCCTGAATTTCACGTGGAAGAAATAACCTGATGTCTAATCAAGACAGAAGATTAATATTTTTCCTTTCCTCTGTGTCCTGTCCTAGCCCCAAGTTTGTGGGGTCAAAGCTTGGAAAATCTGCCTGTCAACACAGAGCCCTCCACATTTGAATGCCACTAATTCTGTGAGGTTAATGACGAGGCTGATGTAATCCACGTGATATTTAGTCTTGCTTTTTAGGTTAAAGTGAATTTTTACTTACATTTGTTTTCTTTTGTACAATGTGAGCACCTAGAAGACAGGAATATGTTTTGCATTCTTTTCTAACTCTGGATCTGTCTGTGCTCTTAACATGAAGTCTGATGCAAAGAAGTAATATCTGATTTTTGAATTCAGCTGATGATTAAGTGGGCTCTTAGACTAAAAGGAAAAGAAAAGGCCTAATTTTTAAAGAATTTGTTACAAATTATATCTACCATTACATGCCGTATTTTATTGAAAGACTGCCAAGACAGGAATTAGCTCAATGCCTGATGTTTTGCTGAATAAATTAATACTTACATTTACAAATTTGATTTTCAAAACAAGATGTAGGCCCAGAGTAGGAGAAATGGGGTTATCTGTAGCTACTAAGGAGGTCATTAAAGCAAAATTTTCATTGACAAGGGCAAGCAGGCGAGGAAAACTTCACTTGAAGCTACTGCAAAAGGAACAAGAAGCCAGAGCTCCATCTGAACTCAACTGTCCTGCAATGAAGGGTGGGGGTATTTTAAGCTCTGGGATGAGCTAGTGGAAAAATACCAGATGATGTTTGGGAGAAGCCATGAGTCTGAGTTATGAGTTATCTGAGACTTGGTGGTGGCTAGCTGGCTTTATTCAAAGGAAAAACAGACCTCTTTAAGAAAGTTGAAAATCTGGAGCATACATCCATACATTTATTCATGCATCCACTGAGATTAATCTACTATTTTGCCCTGAACTGGGAGATAGGAAGAATATCTTCTTTGATGATTACATTTCAGAAAGATGGCTTTTAAAATAAAGAAGAAAACAAAAAGAAAGATGGCTCCTAACTCCCTCCAGAAGGCATTCATATGAAATTGCCAAGAAGACTTAAAAAAACATTTCTTCCAAAGAAGCAGTGAAGAAAATTACCATTGTAAGTTCTCTGAAGAAAATGCTGTAAGGAAAGAAGAGGCAAAGCAGAAAGGCATATAAATTTGGTAAAGTTCAGGGCAGCCTTGTGGCCCTCTTGGGTGAAGTCTCAGATAACTCATAACTCAGAAGAACCTGTTGTTTTGAGGGTCCTATTTGGCTGTAGACAGTTTCTCATTAGTCACTTGTGGCCTGGCCTCACTGCTTCCAAGCAGACTTTAGGAGCGGAGGACAGCACTAGCATTCTAGCTTCTGCAGAGGTTTCTGGTGGGGAGGGTTCTAATCTTATTAGGTCAGCCCTATGTTGTAAATCTGGTTTTGACTTGATGCATTAGAGGAAGAGGTTGGAGGCATTCCATTTTCTTAGCTCTTTCTGAGACTGTTTAAATGCACTGTCTTTGAGAATTTCATCTGAGCATCTAGCTGTGCCACTCAGAGGTGAGAGAAGACACCTTGTGATCTTGCCCACATAATTTTATATAAGAGAAGACAAGTTTTATGTCAAGGAAGACCTTTCCAACTAGGAAAGAACTGCCCAAGAGGTAACAACAGGATGTAGGACCCTTACTCTTTTTTCCATATAAGAATTCATAAAATATTTCTGAAAAGCCAACCCTTTTCACTGGGAAGCAATTCTAAATGCACTCTTTCTAGGAAGCTGCCTTGCCTCTGAGGCTTCTATTTATATTACACGTAGCTGTCTGATGGTTGCCTTGACAGCATTAAACTTTCTGTTGCCAGTTTTCTGAGGTTAACCTGCCCATGTCTCTGTGTCCCTCTAGGGCTGTGGATGTCCTGAGGCAGGGCCGACTGCCCACCACCCATAAATCACATTGCTCTCTGGGCTCTTATGCTCCGATCTATTCTCATCTGCCAAGGTTTGCTCTTTCATCTCACAGATAAGAGTGAAGGTTTGATGATCTTGGAGCCCTGCTGAATCTGGGCAGCCTGGGCAGGGTGACCCCGAACTTGATCCCCGTGGGCCCTGGAGGCTAATCCTTGCTTCTCTTTCCCAACCAGTATTTCAAGAGGTCAGGCAGCAAGGTGCTGACGTCTGTGTGGGGGTGGGAGCAGGATTCTGAGCTGCCCTCCCTGTCAGCTGGTGTCTGCTTTCACGACAGATGGTGGGTGGTGACATGGCTCTATTGTCCTCCCGTGCCTGCCCTAGAGGGAGATTTCCTTTGCCAGCAAATGTGCTAAACTTCCAGAGGAAGTGGCATCTGCCTCCGAGGCCCAGTCCAGCAGGCGTCTGTGTCCTCTGCGTCCCAGCCTTGGCCTGACAGCAGCTCTGTGCTCACTAAAGGCAGGACTAACCTGTTGCTTCTGGTTGCCTCTAATGGCTAGTTCAAAGGAACAAGTTTAGGTTTCCTCAGGCCTACTAAGACACAGAAATGAGGCGAACATATTTTTACGTATGGACGATTAGATAGGACCTACTGAATAAAAAAAAAAAAACAAAAAACTTAAGTGCTGATAATCGTGCTTACTTCCCTCTCCCATGTACTTCCTCTTTGATTTTCTTCTTCGCTCTCTCAAACCCATGATATTTCCCTCTATTCAAAAGCAGTCCTCTTTTTAGACTCTGGAAAATGAAAAATACTTTATAGATGGCTTCCTGAAAGCTCAGCAGAGCTCAAGTGTGAAGAAGCTTCAGGGCTGTTTGTGTGCTTTGTGTGTGGAAAGGGTGAGGGAGTGTGCAGAGTTCCCAACCTCAGGGCTTGTCGTAGAGCCTAGCATGGAAATCCTAGACTAAGCATGTTTGTGAGCGACATTAAAGGATAGTGATGCTGAAAACTTTTTCCAGTGGCTTTTTCTAAGGCTATTCATTTAAGAGATTAAAGAAATATTTTAGAGGAGGATAAAGTAGAGAAAGGATAAGATGACTCATTGCTAAAGGAAGAGAGAAGAAGAGGATGAGATATAAAGCTAGACAAGTACAGAGAAGGGGGGAATTATGGGAATTAAAAGACCAGCCACTGGTGAAAAGGGAGGTTCTGGGTACCACAGATGCTGGGAGAGACGAAAGAATTTGACAGCTCTCATGTAGAGTGTCGGTACTTAGGCCATGGACTCACCTCAGTTACACTAGAACTAAAGTGGAAAAGGTAATCTGGTTTATGGAAGATGTTGAACTTATAAAAGACTAAAACCTGGAACTAGACTTCATGTCCATTTAGTTGACAGACCCTGAGATATTCATGTGAAACATTGTCTCAAAAAGACAAAACAAAACCAAGAGAACAAACAGCAATAAAATCAAACCTCAGAATCATCTCCTATTAACAGTGTGAGACAGATAATGTGATCAGTACTACTTTTATGTTTAGATGAGGAAGGTAAGAGTATAAGTGACAGCAGCAGGCTGAACACGAATTTTTAAAATATTTTTAAAACATATTTTTATTTATTTGGTACAGTCTTGCTATGCAGCCCAGACTTCTTTGATCCTCCTGTCTCAGTGCTGGGATTACAGGCACCACCACCCTTGCTTTCTGTGGCCTGCAACACGCACCCTCCGGGGGCTGCACAGCATGCAGAACCCAGGATCAAACTCAGGTCCTTGTGCTTGTCAGGCAGGCGCTCTGACCCCTGAGCTGTCTCCTCATCCCTGAGCATGAATTTGAATTCTGATCTTTTGATTGCTATTTTCTAATAATGCATTGCTTTTCATTAATGTGCAGGCAGAACTCTCTTCATCTCAAACTCAGTTTCCAAGTGCAACTAAGAACTTTTAAATGTAGCCAGTGCTCTTTACTCTCTTCTCGATCTTCTACTAAATTTCCATCATTTCAGGCTTGGTTGGAGAGAGATGTTTAAGTCCCTTCCTTGGAGCTTAACAGCTCCCAGGAACCAGAGGACTACACCTCATGGTTATTTTTAATACAAGTTTTGAGAGCAGCCTCTCAGTTTAATCCTTGGCAGATAAACTAACAGTAGGGAGATTGGGAATTATTTATGAAGACTTGCTGGCTATAGGAGATTGGACAGTTGTTAATCTTTTTGGCTGAGGCTGAGGGAGCTCATTTTAATCAGAATTTGTGCAGGAATAATCCTTTCTTTAGATTCTGACCCAATCCCTCCAATAATTGCAATCAGAGCAGTTCTCTCAGGAAGGTAGTGTGTTAATATGGAATTTAGAGGGATGAAACAGGCTGGCTACATCATATCGTAAAAGCACTCCAAACGAGTTCTGAGTTAACTGTCACATCCCGTAGGTCTCCATGACTGAAGATGTCTCTGAATTTCCATCCTTTCACCTATATCTGGGGGAAAATCCAAAATAAAAATGATCACATGTTTCCATAAATTTTGCTCAAAGAAATAACATAAAAAGAGAAGCGAAGATTATTTTTATACAAATCCAGAGAAGGGGCTTTTTCTGCTAGGACTACTGACTAAATACACAATTGTATTTGTACTGCTCATCTATAAGGCGAGAGATCCAGCATGTTGACTTGGGAACTGGATACCGGAGTATGCGCAGAGGAGCAGGAGGGCTTTGGGGAGGAGAAAAGTCTATGAAGGGAGACTTGAGCAAGCAGAGAAAAGCCCCAATCGATCGGCGTACAGGTCAGATACGCACGAGGAAGGGAGAGGAGGAAGAGCCCGCAGCAGGAGACCCAGTAGCAGAGAGTTCGGCCATGCTGGGGAGTCGCTGAGCCCAGCTTGGCTGGTGGAGGAGTCCTGCAAACAGCAGACCCAAGCTGCGCTTCACTGTGGCTGGGAGCAGAATTTTAATCAGAATTTGTACAGCAATAATTCTTCCTTTAGATTCTGACCCAATCCCTCCTGCACACACAGTTGACAGCCCAGAGGGACCTGGGCTGGGCCTGTCAGTCAACAGCGCCCACCAAAATTTTCTTGCAAAATGATAGAAACAGTGCATTTCCATGGCCACCATCCCTGGATGCAGTCATTTGGTTTTTGGAAATTTCCTTCCTCATCTGGACTTCTGTTTTTTTTTTTTTTTTCCACCTATGCAGCAAAATGGTTAAGCTCAGATGAGCTCCAGCCCCTCCACATTCCTTTCATCCTCTGGTCTTACAAGGAGCATGGATTTTGGTTCCCAAAGGATGAATGCGTTTGTGTTGGGCCAGGGTGTAGGCCAGGGGAGGTTGTCTGGGCAGGAGGGAGGTCGAGTCAGGTGCCTTCTTTCTGTCTCAGGATGCCTCCCCCGCTTTTGCTATGCTACAACCTGGGCCCATGGCTGGGCTAGATAGAGCCTCAACCTAATCTAATCATCTAATCTAATCTATCAAGGAGGTAATGAACTATAAAAGTGTGGATTCAATTACAATTAGAGGGGAGTTGTGTGTTGGCTGGAGTCTGGTGCTAGCAAGAGAATAGAAATTCAGGCTGGGTTGAAAGACCCCATCTGTGCTAGCAAGGTCTGCTGAGAGTGGCTGAGCAAAACCACACTGAACAGAATGAAGAAAGAACAGACCTCACATCAATGAGTTTCCTTCCTTCCTTCCTTCCTTCCTTCCTTCCTTCCTTTCTTTCTTTCTTTCTCTTTCTTTCTCTCTTCTTTCTTTCTCTTCCTTCCTTCCTTCCTTCCTTCCTTCCTTCCTTCCTTCCTTCCTTCCTTCCTTCCTTCCTTTCTTTCTTTCTTTCTTTCTTTCTTTCTTTCTTTCTTTCTTCTTTCTTTCCCTTCCTTTCTTCCTTCCTTCCTCTTTTTTTTGTGGTGACAGGGATTGAACTCAGGACCCTGTGCTTGCTGGGCAGGCACTTATGCCACTGAGTTATATTCCCAACTGCAATGAATTTCTTTTAAAGAGGGAAAAGTTTTCATTCTTTTAGATTTTGTCTTTTTCATGACAGAGCCACGAGAAAGAAATGCTTCTTGGACTTTTTTACCCTTATTGTCTGGGTAGGGCCCAGGTATCCCGGAGCCTCGCTCAGAAATGTTTCCTCCTCCAGGGCCTCTGAGCCCCCACCTTTCTTCTCTTCTCTTCCTAAATGGTGCAGATCCAGGCAGTGCATAGCTTTTCCTCTAGGTTTTGAAAAGCATCAGGCTGGTGCAATTGCTGCAGATTCTGGCGCAGCATATCCCGACATTCATTCTTCCTTCGTCTGCCGCCCGAGGTTGTGGCTGCCTCTCCAGTCATGAGGGGCACTCACTCTGAACCGAAGCGGGCAGGAGGCTCTCAGGGAGCTGCCGTCCACTTCTCCCTCCTAAGTGTCTACTGTGCTTCATAATATTCTTGATTAAATCTTCCATGACCTGCACTGGAAATATTTACACACACTTATTTTACTTATTTTTTAAAAATCTTTTCACTATCTTACAGGTTATTTGACTTCGTGGATGTTTATGATTATTATTACTAATCTGAATGCCTTTGATACTAAGCCCATTATTAGTCACCAAGAGCAGGTTTACTGTGAAGAATAAACACATAGCCTCTCTCTAGCCTCATTGTTACCTTTTTTCTTGCTTATATTCTCTTTCCAAAAAGACTATTAAGCAAATCAATTAAACAACAAGATGGATTCTTAAAAATGAAACTTTTTGGTCAACTAATTTTCCCCTTTCATTACTTTCTGACACAGTTATAATTATTCTTATGTGAGATGTTTTAAAGTATAAGTGTGGGGAGTTGCACCATACAATTTGGTTTTCCTGAAATTCCGTATGAACTTAGATAAGACTGTGTTAGTAGCCATCTACCTATACACTGATATGGTCATAGTTTGTATTTTTATTTTTAACTTTTACTAAACAAATAGTAAAAGGAGTCTTTCACTCCAGTTCTATCTCATAAAAGTGTGATCTTGGGCATACCAACTCTTCCTGTGCTCCTATTTCCTTATCTGCAGCACAACTGTCGTAATTTTATTTTCTTGCTATACTGATTGCAAATCTTTTAATAATCTATATGGCATAATAATCAAAAAGAACTTGCTGTGTTTATTACTGTTATCATTATTAAAATTATTCAAAAGAGGATAGTGAAGAAAAATGGTTAAGAGTTACTAATAATCTATTACAATATTCCCTTATTTTTCTAGAATAAAGAAATTATTTTTCTAGAGTAAAGCTGTCTAAGCTTTTTCTTCCTTTTCTCAGTGAGCACATGTATGGTGCACACTAAGTCAGTTACATTTCGAGGACTTGTAAACGGTCAGAAAGGAGGGTCTGAGCTGGGTCCTCTCACAGCGTCTTATGCTGGGTGGGTCTAACTTGAACTGAAGAGTGCCTTGTCTCACAGGGTGTAGGGGCTGAGGGCGAGGGCCCACAAACCAGAGAGCTTCTGCTTATTTTAAAATTAAGTAAATAACATGAAAATAAGATGCAAAATAAAATTCAGATTAGCATATAATCACATTAGCAGACTAATTAAGTCAGGAGCTCAGCACATTGTGTAAGAAGGTTGCACCTTTCAAAGAGAGAATAAGAGAGAGTCTAAAGTGTTTATCCACCCTCTTATTTCAATGCAGACCAGAGGGTCCTGGGACCAGATGTGGTCAGGGTCCCATCCGGACAGTTAGCACAGTATCACTTACTCTAGGGGACCCATAAGAGGGATTAAGGGTCATAGACTGAGTGAGGCGGCTCCCTAAGGCCTGAAGGATTAGCCTCTAATGCATGCAGCTTTGCAGAAAATAGGGCTCAGATGAGGACGGAACCTCCCCTATTCATCTTTGTTTGTCCAAAGCTATAAGGAGGAGAGGGTTTCTCTTCCTTTTCATACAGTGAAGTCTTTTCCATCCTGATAAAAAGGGTTGGGACAGTCAAACAGGATCTACAGGTGACCTGGTGGTTCTGAAACAATTTGATTTTATTCTATCCATGTTTCTTCTGTGCCTGCTGGGTTTTTAGTCTTCTGCTGAATTTCTCTTTACATCTCTCTCATCCTTGATTTCCAACACCCACTTTTTCTTTATTCCTCTTTTTTTGTAGACAGGGTCTCACTACATAGTTCAGGTTGGCTTTGAACTCACTATGTAGCCTGTACTGGCCTCCAAATTGTGGCCATCCTCCTGCCTCATCCCCCAGATGCTGAGATTACAGGCAGGTTCCACCATGCTGAGCTAACACTGCATATTTCTAAGCTCATTGAAACCAGCTACTTTACCTCTCTTTAAATTCTTACAGGAAACTTTCAAATAAGGTCAACATCCTAGTGCCAGCAACTTTCTTGGGCCAGTTGTTAATGCTGCTGCATTTGCTTTCAGTCATTTAAAAGAATGTATTTTAGTGCTCCCCTGTATACAGTTCAGACATTTCTAATCTTCTCACTCTAGATCATTAAAATATATGAAGAAGATAAGAGTAAATCAGACTGCGAGTTAAGGCAATCATGTATCTAGGCTGACTATAATTCATCTAGCTCATTTCCTTCAAGGAGGAAGAGAAGATAAATTTATGTTAAACAAGGTACTTGTGCACCTAAAAGTAGTTATAGGATGGAACACGGCAACCAAGGACTACTCACGTGTTTTTTCATTATATGTCTCTGCATACGATTGTTTCATAATTAAATCTCCTAATTGCTATTTTTTTGAAAAATGAATAAAGTTACAATGCAACTTGTCATCTCTTCTGTAGCAAAAAGGCTTGGCTTGGAAGTGTAAAATTTGGTCCTTTACTTTGCTCCTTAAAATTGTACCTTATGTCATTTAGGGCAGTCAGAAATTTCTGTTCAAGGTTCCTATCTCCAGGCACTTTCTCAGAGGTCTAGGAAAAGCGCAACAGCAGAAAATGTGAAAGAAATCTCTCAGTTAATCCGTAACCTCAGTGAGAGTACAAGAATCCGTCTGGAGAACATGGTAGTTTGGCTGGGGTCCTAGTTATGCTTCCACACTCACAACTTGTGTGGCAACTCTATAGTTAAACTTCTATGTTTTTTAAATCTCTGTGGTCTCAGAGACATACCCCTCATCTTATGGTTTTAAGACTAAAGAAAGTTATTTGTGTAGACTGGTTGGCACTCAGGAGTCACCAACCAAAAGGTCACTTGTCAGCATCTTTATTCATTGTCTACTATATAAAATGCCATGTGGGGCTGGGGAAATAGCTCAGTGGAGTAAGCACTTGCCTGGCAAGCACAAGGTCCTGAGTTCGATCCCTGGTACCACCAAACAAAAAAAACAAAACAAAACAAAAAAAAAAACTTTACCTATAAAATGCCATGTAATTGGTGAGCCTAGCATAAATAAGTGGAATTGAAACAGTATAATGTATGCTTTAAAGGCATCTATACTTGTGAGAAATGGCCAGAATAAAAAATTGAACCCAATGGGCATTTAAAAAAGAACTTAGATTTAGACTTAGAATGCACAGTATCAGATCCTGCTGAGTTCTTCAAGGTGATGTCTTTGCATTAGATTTATTACTACTGTGTAACTCCAGAAAAATGTGATGCTTGCCAATGTAAAAGTATTAATTTATTTCCATAGGATACAAACAAAAGAAGTCTGTAAGGGGAGAAGACCAATTTATAAGCACATTCAGACCTTACCAATGGAGGGAAAAGACAGAGAGGCAGGTCAATTGTGGGAATGGCAGCCAACAATTCATGCTTGGAAGTAAGGGAGTAAGGAGTGTTCTGGGAAATTAGTGTCTAGTATCCAGTGGCGTTGTCATCGTGAAGGCCACCCTGCGGTGTGTGCCCCAGGATGCTTGCGCTCAAGCAGTCTGTTCTGTTGCTCTTCCCCTGCTCACTGCTTCCTGGGTACCATTAGTTGAGCAGCTTTTCTCCATCACGCCTTCGGCCACAGCTTCTTCTTGGAGCCAGAAGACCACTAATGCAATTTTGAAGCCGTGTATGCCCAAAAGAAACCTCATGTTTTTACAGTGGTAGCTTCAGGTGTTCTTTATTTTCAGTGATGGCAAAACTGATCAATACAGTGCTTTCAACAAACCTGTGTTCCTAGAGCAGAGTCTGTTGAATCTTCTTCATGTGGCACGTTTTCACTCAGACTGCTGCAGGGAGACATAGATTGCTCAGTGGCTCTTTAGCATATGAGGAGTGGGCCAGAGGCAGAGCTGGCTTACCAGGGTTCTGTCCCCAGATCTGAACTCCAGTTTTTACAAGGTGCCAGTCTGATATTCATAGCCCATCTGTCCTGATCCCAGTTGTAGTCCTGGCTCTCATTAGACCAGTGGGCAGGGACACGCCTACCTCCACCGCCCTCTCATCCAGCCTCTACGCCCAAACAATTGCACCAGAGTCAAGTTGATTGTTTCCTATGGAAATCAGCCATGTGGAGCCCCAAGGGGAGTAGCTCTGACCCCTTGTATTCATTTTCTTCCTGTGTGGATCAGGGCAGCAGAGGGCAGCTCTTCGCCCTTCATATATCCCAGAGAAAATGAGACAGGAGAAAGGAAGAGACACCAAGAGGGACAGGCAGTGGCTCATGGTAAAAAAAGAGACGAGAACAGCAAAAGAATTGCTTGCTCAAGTCAGACGATCTTGTTTGGGTACAATTTTAGATTTTGCAGGGTGTTAAAATTGGAGTAGGCCATCTGATAGCTAGCTATCTCTCCTAAATATTAACATACTAGGATATTAACATGAAAGTGGTAGAGATACCACCTTAGTTTTACTATTACACCAAAACTTTTCTAAGCAGATTTTCTTTCCTTCCTTCCTTCCTTCCTTCCTTCCTTCCTTCCTTCCTTCCTTCCTTCCTTCCTTCCTTCCTTCCTTCCTTCCTGGCAGAACTGGGGATTGAACTCAGGCCCTTGCGCTTGCTAGGGAAGCGCTTATTCTACTGAGCCATCTCCCCGGCCCTCCTAAGCAGATTTTCAAGTCATTTGTTTACTGGTTTTCTGCTGGACACAGATGTATTGTTTAAAAATTTGGTTAGTTATTCAATAATGTTCAATGAGTCAGAATATTTGCAGTTGTGCAGATAAAATAGTTGCAAAGCTGACAGGCTTTAAATTGTATCTACTTGCTTTTCAATTCTGAATTACCTTGCAAGGCCTGTCTCCTGAGTACCTTGTTATCCTTCCAAAATTTTACTAGAAATACCTGCTCATAGTCTTCTCAATCTCTCCTCTTTTGCAAAGAAAACAAACAAGAGTTTCAAAACAATCTAAACTTGACGTATTTATGAGAAAAATTTGATACTATGAATCAGGTCTATTTATGGCAATCTGACACTTTTGCATAAATTTGAGACTGAGACAGGCCCAGGGGCCCCCGTGTTCTCTCCAAGGTGCAATCTGGGGACAGGAGTTGGATCAGAGGTCAGTGAGGGACAGAGCTCAGACAACTGGGATTATGATTCTTTGGTCTGATTTGAAGAACTCAGACAAAAATAACCCTGCTATGTCAACTCCTTTAATTTGTCTAATGCTTACTCCTGGTATATTGTTAGAATTCACCCTTATTTTAACAATAGCAAGGGCTTTCTAATTTGTTAGTAAATTAAGTAGTAATACTGACAATTGTCTGGCATCTAACACTTCCATGAATCCAAATGTGCCACTCCAATTATTCATGCACTCTCACCCCACCTCTGTGCGCTCCCTCATGCAGATCCTGCCTGTGGATTTTCCTATCTCTGAGGTCTTGCACCCATGCACCCCTTGGCTTGGAATTATTGTAATCTTCCCCCTTCTATGAACCCATCTCAGTTGTGCCCGCTTTCTAGAAATTAGTCACCTGGGATTTGGCTTCCTCCTTTAAGACTTCTTAAAAGTTCTCTGTTTATCATTTTTTAGTTTGTTTTCTAGCTACATCCAATAAGTTTCCCAATGTAGCCCAGACCCTCACTGAGGATACTGGACAGTCTCTACTTAACCTCACTCCCAGCTCTGTCTCCCTAGACCCTCACTCTGAAAATGTACTGTCTCCCTCATGCTTCCCTCCACTTTGTCCAGCCGTATCCAGGGAGGGCTGATCCCAAGATTCACAGCTACTAAAATCTATAGCTGCTTATGCTCCTTGTGTGTAATTCTAGAGTACTTGCATATAACCTGTGCATATTCTTCTGTGTGCTTGAAATCATCTCTAGATTATGGAAATATATAATATAATGTAGACACTATATAAATGTAATACCATTTTGCTTAATGAATAAAGACAAGAAAAAAGTTGCACATGTGCATACCTGTACACAGATGTGCATCTTCCCTCTCACATTTAGTTAAATATGTGCAGAAGTATCAGTGGATATGGAGGGCTAGAAATATATATGGTCTTTTTCATTTTCCAACGTTGGATTTCATTTCATTCTTCTATAAAATTTAATAATCTTCATAGTGTACGGACTGGTAAACTGGTACATGTTTTTTAAAAACTTACCTTATTTTTGAAGGAGAATACAAAATAGTAAAAAACTTAAGAGACAATACAGAATTTCATTGAACAGAATAATAGGAATTCGACAATGGTTATCATAGTGCATAATGTTATCTTCAAATTAGTTGTTTAGATTACCAGCTATAAACATGCAAAATTGGTTTAAACAGTTACTAGCATAGAACCAGCCACATAACTCAGTGAACTAAGCTCCTACTAGGCAAGCTCAGGGACTAGGGTTCCTTCCCTGGCAACATAGGCTGCGCTGGCTCCTTCCCTGGGGTGCACTGAGTGGGTCTCCAAGATTGACCCCGGTGGCGCACTCCTGTAACCCCAGGGGTGGCAGGGCTGAAAACAGGAGGATCACTACAAGTCTGAGCTGCATAGCGATCCCCTGTGCCAAATACATTAAAAAAAAAAAAAAAAAGTTACTAGTCTAGATTTTATAATACTTAATTTGTGATTACTGGAATCTGGAACTATGTCCATCTTACTCACTGAACCCATCCTATGTGCTTTTGGTCTGTCTGAATTATAAACAAACTCACAGAGCCATTTTTAATTCTGTGAAGTTGAAGGGAGCCTCCAACCCCCAGCCCCCCCCAGCTGCAGAGGCCCTGCTGCGGCGGCCGCAGCCTCCTGGGTCCGGCCACAGCTTGCGAGGAGCTCAGCTTTCCAGAGAGAGCTGCAGACACTGCTGGGAGGGTGACAGATGGCTCGGTCCCGCAACAGTTTGGGGAAGGAGCCCGGAGGGCCGGGAGGGGCATGTGTCAGACCTTCCTGGGGGTAGAAGGAAAGCCCAAGGGGAGGGAAAACCAGGACCAGCCCTTTGGAAATCTGGGCCAAGCACACGCGCGCAGAGTAACGAGCTCGCCCCTCGGCCGAGGCCCGGACGCCCGCTTCTGCGCGTCCCTGCGGCCGCCGCGACCGCCTCCCTCTGTAACCGCAGCCGGGCTTCTCTGGGAGCCAGCGGGCGGCGGGCTCCGCGGCGGCGGAGGGCGCGGGGGGAGGGCCGTGCAGGGCGACCCGGGCCGTGCGCGCAGCGGCCGGCCGCGGTTTAGTTTCCAAGTCTACCGCCGAGCTAGGGATTAAGCTGAGGGCTTAATCGTCTAGCTGTGGTGGAGTCTGTTCGCTCACGTGCCGCTGGGGCCGCGCCCGCACTCTGCGGACCTCCGGCCGCGAGGTCCATCCCAGCAGCGGGGCAGCGGCAGATGGTGGCGCCGCCTCGTGGCCGAGAGGACCACAGCAGCTCGGAAAAGCTGTGTTCCAGTCACCCTTCCCTACAGGGTCAGAAACCAGGATGGGCGCCCCAGTCAGCAGGAGTCCGACGTCTCGTGACAATTCTCATTCTTCAAAATCACCAACCACCTCATTTTTGTAAAAGGATGAGCTTACTAAATTCGTGCTGCAAGATGTGGGTCGTTTTAGCATCCTTCTCTGAAAAAAAGAGCACTAAGGTGGTAATGTGTGATCAGGGATACTGCATTTGAGTGGGGCTTGATTATCGTTATGATAGCTTAATGCTTTCCATTTTATGAAAGCTTTTCCACTCCCAGCACTGAGGATGGAACCTAGGCAAAATCTACTACTGAGCTGTAACAACAGCCCTTTTCATCTTTAAAAGCTTTCTTTTCCTTTTTGATTTTTTTTTGAGATAGCACATGTGTATCTGTTCCTATAGGCTAAAGGTTCATTAAAACGTGAAAGAGAGCTACTGGTTTTATAGTTAATGAAGGGCAGCCCAACTATGAATAAAGCTGTTGATTCAGAATCTCACCTCTTTACTCTGGGGAAGAGGTTAGAAAACTGCAAGATACTGGCAGGAAGGGATTATGCCAGGGAGAGTTTTTACACAGAGATTTAGAAATCTAACCATATTCAGTGTTGTAGCAGGCCAGTCCTGTGACATTTTTTTCTTATCTCTTATTTTCGTTTATTACTCCCCTTTTTTAAACAAACATCTACTTGAGAGACAGTATAGCAGTAATTGATACAACATTAGAAGCAGTACGCTTTTAGAAGACCAGAATGACAGGCATTCCAAACATGGCCCTCTTATTACTCATTGTTATCTTCAGTGCAGTTGCTTAGTTTTCAGGTACCAGCATATGTAGTTAGTCAGGGTGACAATCCTATCAATTAACTGCTAGTTTCAAAAACCTGCTGAAGACTCTCAGGATCATTGCCTTAACTACCATGTGCATATAAATGTACGGTTTTGCCCCTGTCGTGTTTCCTTGCTTTTCTTCTTTCCCTCTCTT
>PVKA01042373.1:0-17443 GCA_004027165.1 Ctenomys sociabilis | reverse complement strand
TAAAATATA
Source organism: Ctenomys sociabilis (assembly GCA_004027165.1). Lineage (NCBI taxonomy): Eukaryota > Metazoa > Chordata > Mammalia > Rodentia > Ctenomyidae > Ctenomys > Ctenomys sociabilis. Next base: position 17,434 of record PVKA01042373.1, on the reverse strand, counting down.
TTAGGTGAACCCTTATTTAAAAGGTCATTGAAGATTTCTATGAAACAGTAGTAATCTTATGTTAGATTATACATATATTTTTCCACATATATGTGTGTGTATGTGTGTATAAAGGACAGGGAAGGTGTAATATAAAGTCAACAGAAAATAGAAATATACTTTTTAAAATTTCTAATACTAGGAGAAGATATCATATCATGTCTTTTAGATAAATTGTAATTCAAAGATATAGTATAAATCTTAAACCAAAAATTAAGATTAAGCAATATTCAGAAAACTAAATACTAAGTAATTAAAAATTAAATGTTTCAAAACAATTGAACTAAGAAAAAGTTTTCATGATAGTAAACAAGTACTAAAAATAAAACATAAGATGAATACTGGAATGACAAATGAATGACCAGCACTTCTGACAGTTTGGAGATAGGATATTGCACAAGGGTCTAGTATATTGTGGACATGGATAATGACCATGACACTTACTGGAGGCCAGGTGTCTCTCGTGGGACTGAGCTACAGCTATTTCCTTGAAACCCATCCTGTAGTCCCTATGGAATCATGACAAATAGGGTGCAAGAGAAGTCCATTTGTAGAGGGTGCTAATGGAAATATTTTGCTGCTGTACACAAAAGAATAACTGAAAGACTACTACTGTATACCTCTTATTGTCCTGTGTTTAATTGTTTGCCCTATTTGGTAGGTTCTTTCCATTCTCATTCATGGGGTTGTGATCATTTTGTTCCCTCTCTTGAACATCGTTTAGTTGTCTGTGTAGGCTTGGCTTTGTCATCATGAAATTCTTTAGTTGTTCTTGCCATGGAAGTATTTTACTTCTCCATTATACTTGAAAGAGAGTTTTTCAGGCTATTTCAGTCTGGGTTGGAATTTGTTTTCTTGCAAGACTTGAAGTACTTTGCTCCATGCTCTTGTCTTGATGTTTATGAAGAGAAATCTGCCATTATTCTGATAGGTTTTCCTTTAAATGTGATCTGTTTCTTTTCTTTAGTGGCTTTTAATATACTGTTCCTGTGCTGAATTTCTGAGATCTTGATTATTATACATCTGGGAGTGGTTTTAGTTGGATTGATGTTATTTGGAGTTCTATATGCTTCAGTTAGTTGAATGACAGGTTGTTGCCCCATATTCGGGAAGTTTTCTGCTATTACTTCCATCCATATTCTTTTTATATCATTCATATTGACTCCTTCCTTCTCATTGATGCCTATTAGTCTCACATTGTTCATCTTGGCATCATCTTGCAGGTGATAGATTATTTTTTTCCTGTATCCTAGTTGTTAAGAGATCTTTGCTTACTTTTTCACTAGCTGCAATGGTGTCAGAGAGTCTATTTTTACTTTCACTCAAATGGATTTGCCAGCTTGTGATTGAGGTTTTAATTTCCTATATATCACTTTGGATCTGTTTCATACATTCTATTTCTTTCCTATTTTGCTTATTCAAGGGTTCTATCATTTTTATATTATGCTTTATTTTTTTTTTACCAATGTATTCTTTAGAAGCACTTGGTATTTCTTTGATTATAGTTATCACTACTTTTTTTTACTTCAGAAATTATTTCTAGGGACCAGGGAGATGGATCATTGGAATAAGCACTTCCCTGGGAAGCGCAAGGGTCTGAGTTCAATTCCTGGTTCCAACAACAACAACAAAAAGAAATTATTTCTGATCTGATTTCTTCTATACCTTTCTGCAATTGTTTCTTTACTTCTAACGCTATTATTTCAGAGATTACAGGTATGTGATTTCCAATTTCCTCTGTACTAGTGTTTTCTGCATTTGTACTGGGTGGACTCAGGGCCTGAGACTGCTTTTTTGTTTCTTCTCTTTGTCATTTTGTATACTAACATTTCACCGTTGGTGTAGAGCTTAGATAGAGCTTAGTACCAGGTCTGGATCTATGAAGTTCAGACTCCTCCTGGTGCGTGTGGCTTGGGTCTGGCTGCTGTACTCCACTTCTTCCTGCTGCAGCCTTGCAGGTGAACCCTTTGTGTCACTCTGGCAAGATGTTCTGCTCCTGAATCAGCTTTGTGGGTCTTGCCTCTGGCCTCTCTGCAGGTAGTTCTGTAGTAGCGTTCCACACTGGGCCTGTGCTCTGGGTCAGATGATGATCTGGATGCTCTGGTGGTCTCACTCACATGCCAGTCCTGAGCTCTCATATTTTTAAATATTTTTTATTTTTACTTTTTAAAATTCTTTTTTCTTATTAGGTAGAGACTTAAAGTTTAACATATCAATACTTGATGGAAAATACATGCTCCATCTTATGACTGAGATGTTTGATATTCAGACAGGTACAGAGGTTAAACCCACAGGCATATATTGTGTGGCAATAATCAGCTTCTCTTCTGGATGGTTAATAACCTAAGTTTGCAGATCAAAAATTGGAGAAATGAAAGGGCTGCAAGGTCATCCAACATTTGGCACTAGCTTTTCAAGGTCAGCAAGGACTCAGGACATAGGAGAACCTGTACTATAAAATCTTGTAACTCAGTTGTGCCTGCCCCAAATTTTCTGATCAAGGAGATTATGGAGCCATAGAAGAAAGTGATCGAGAATGTAGAGTGTGCCTAAGGAGACTCACATGGAGAGAAAACATTCTCTCAGGCTTTCACAGAGAGCAAACTGGTCAAGCAATGACCTTGAGTCATCCACAAGGCTGACACTGGCAAAGGATCTACAAAGTGCAGTACAGAGTTTTGGGTAAGTCCTGAGGGGACTTGACTGACCTTATCAGATACAAAAGTTGCATTTATTGTTATATAGGTCTTGCTTTATCTTGCTCTTAACCATCCAGCAGAAAAGTGTAGAAATGAGGTATGAAAAGTGAAGCCATAAGCCATGTTAATATACTGAGCTGTGGAAGACTCAAGTCATCAGATCAGACATTGCTAGTCCTGTGAACAACTCACTACTATTGTGGACTGCTGGACTATATTGGATTATTTTGCTGAATTCATGCACCTACAATATTTGGATGGCAATGGAATACCTACCTCTGACAAAACTGTACAAAAAAGGTGATATAAATGAAGGACCATTTTGTATCTGTATATGAAAAATAGTTAGGATAGATCTATAGCTACTTTCTCTTAATTCAATAAGAGGAAAGATTTATATTAATAGTGTTTGGACAGAATATCATGTCTGCATCTTGTGCTATGAATGACTACTACAAAGACAACAATATGCAATGTATTAATTGTTGTAACTCCCCTGCCAACCTGTTTTGAAGCTGTCTCATTGCAATTTTTTTCTCAATAAAATTAATAAAAATAAACAAATAAGATTAATGCCAGCTATACACAGAAGCCAGAAGAAATGTGATAACTTTTCATTTAGAATGCTTCTCCTTTGGTTTTAGCTCCTACCTTGAGTTTTTCGTTTTACTTAGTCTTCACATAAAGTCACATCACTGAACCTTTCTCATCAAATTTAAAAAGGAAAGGAAGTAGCTAACTCATCTGTTCTCACTTTTGGTGTCAAGCTGGTCTAGACAGGATGAATTCATTTTCACAGGGCTTTTAGCAAGTAATAGTTTTGTCCTTGGAAGTGTGATGTTTCAGTTAAGTGTGTGCTACTCTAATCTCTAATATTTTTATGGTTAAGAGCAGCTCTTTAGTCCTTCATGGATATTTACCTATCATTATCAGTCTAGGCGACAATATGAACATACGGCACATTATGATTTTAGAATTCTTTCACATTTCTAATCCAACTCATAAGAAACATTAGATGTAGATATAACCTATGCAAGCATGACCCTTAAAATTTAACCCCTTCATTATGAGATATAACACAGTTACAGTAAATCACACAAAACGCAGACAGCTCAAGACATGAAGACACCACCTGTGTAGCCGTCTCCAAGTCAAGATCCGTCACCAATCCCAGCAGTGTCCCTTGTCATTTTCAGCCATCCGCCCACCTCTGTAACACAGATTACTGCACATGGCCGACACCCGCGACTATCACTTCTTTGCAGTCTTGCTACTACACATATGGGCATCTCTAACCACTATGGTGTTGTTTGTCTAATTGACTTAAGCAGTTCTGTGCGTATTGCATGCGCTTCTATGAGAATCCTTTAGGATAACTCTTTTGTGATTTTTTGGCTGCTCCTGATGTTCTTTTCAATTCTAGTTCATTTCATTGCAGAAAGCATTTTTATTGAATAAATATGTGATAGTTCATCCATCTTTCTATTGATAGAGGTTTGAATTGATCTGGATTCGGCAACAACAAACAGTGCCTTGTGACTGCTCTCCTCCACATGGGCACTAATCAATGGTGTTATTGAGCCACAGCTTACGCACCAGCTGTGTGATGTCAAGCCGCTTCCATGCGTTTGTACCAATTTCCTTCTCCATCAATAGCCTTTGGGAGTTCTCGGTCTGTCTTTCATTAGTGTGTCACTACTGTTAGCTTTTAACTTTATCCTTTCAGGTGAATAGGTAGTGCTATCTCACTGTGATTCTAATTTGCAATTATTTGGTTACTCACAGTAGGATACAGCCCATTTTTATGTTTACTAGTCATGTGGGTACTTTTTTATGAGCTGTCAAAATATTGATAGCTGTTTCTTCCCATGTTGATTTTTATAGGGCTTTTTTTGTTATTTATTTATTTATTTTGGCAGAACCGGGGATTAAACTCAGGCCCTTGTGCTTGCCAGGGAAGTGTGTATTCCACTGAGCCATCTCCCTGGCCCTGTAGTTTATTTATATTACAGATTTTTTTTTTGTAGCTTGTATCTTTCTTTTCATTTTTGTGGTGGTATCTTTGAACAATTCTTACTTCAATTTTTCTCCAAGCAGTAGTTTACTTGAGGTTCATAAATGAAGCAAAACAGTGTTATACAAAATAATAAGTTTTTGAACTCTTTAAATACATTAATCCCATAAGCTACTAAGGATAACAAAGAGTTCCTGCCTTGTATACATTGTGCATAGAAAAGTAAATTATTTGAACATCTATCTAAATCTGTCTCTTATTTCTAGAGAAGCAAATGACAGATACATATTTTCAGACTGTCTCTAACACTGGATATGAATAAATACTACTGTATTTTCATACAGAATTGGAAATAGTTTGTTAAGAAGCTAATTTCTAATAATGTTCTGCTTCACAAAGAAGAAAAATGGAACTTCATAAAAGATACACATTTTATAAATCTCATTCAGGTAACTTAATTATGATTAACCTGTGGAAATGTAAGTCATGTACAATTTCTCAATATATAAATATGCAATCATCCACAATTAGGTACAAGTATATGTGGAAAGGAATTTTACTAGAGTCAGAAAAAGATATTCTTTTAGGTGAAAAGGTGATTTTTATTCCCAATATTCCCTCTACTGTTTTTATTTACTTTAGAACATATTCTCAATCCAAAAAGAAACAACATCCAGTTCTATGTTTTTTTCTTGCTTAAACCTGTTCTGTTGTGTTTTTCACAGATTTAATCAGCGTTGACCAGGCAGCGTCAGTTGATTTTTTTTAGTGATGCCTTTTCAATCTCATTTTCATTATGCATTATTGCCAGAGTAATTTCTTATTCTCTTTGTTGGGCTTTCTCCTCAAGGATTTTCACATAGCATGTATTTTCTTTCTTAAAAAAATTTTATCTATCTATCATCTATCTATCTATCTATCTATCTATCTATCTATCTATCTATCTATCTATCTATCTTTCTATCTATCATCTCTCTCTCTCTCTCTCTCTCTCTCTCTATATATATATATATATATATATATATATATATATATATATATATATATATATATTTGTCACAGTGCCCCCCTACAGAGCTTGGACTCCTAGTGACCCTCCTGTCTCAGCCTCCTCATCACTTGGATTGCATGCGTGAGCCACCACGCCCAGTTTCATTGGCTGGCATGGTGCATCCAGGGTGGGACCGGCACAGCGTGTGGTCAAATCCAGTCCTTGCACTTGCTAGGGAGGGGCTTAGACTGCTGAGCTATCTCCCCAGCCCCAGCACTTGTTTTCTTGAACTTGGGACCTCAGTGATTTAGTTGAACAAGTCAGACATACATTGCTCGAAATTGCGCATCACTCACTTTCACCCCACAGTCATCGCTAAGAGTTCCGTCTTTCTCATAGGCTGTTTCTTCTTTTTGCTAAGGTGGTGCTGTGCCACGGTCTTGTTGGAACTGAAGAGTTGCTTGCTGTCCTTTTTCTCATCCATCACAAGCAAAGCGCTTGCTTTTTTATTTCAGTTTGTTCCCTTGGAGATGTAGAATTCATTGATTTTTTTTAATTAAACTTTTTTTTGAACTTCTTCAGAAAAGAATCAGTCACTTAAATCAACATCAAGGGGAAGTTTGTCTTCTATAACTCCTTCAGCAAGGGCTTTTTTTTTTTTTTCTGTCTCCTCCTCCTTCTTCCTCTTCCTTCTCCTCCCCCCTCCTTCTCCTCCTTCTTCCTCTTCCTTCTCCTCCCCCCTCCTTCTCCTCCTTCTTCCTTTTCCTCCTCCTCCCCCCTCCTTCTCCTCCTCCTTCTCATCCTCCTTTCCCTTCTTTCTCCTCTTCCCCCTTTTCCCCCTCCTTCTCTTTCTCCTCCTCTTCCTCTTTCTCCTTTAAAAATTGGGTCAGTTTATCTTTTCCTTCCAGTCTGATTTTTACTATCTTTCGTGCACTTTAAGGCTTGGAAACCATTTAATTTCCATTTACCTATCATTGTGTTTTCTTTCCCTTGAATAACCTGCATCACCGGCCTGCATTCAGAAGCTTGTTTTTCATGATCCTTCTGGCATTTCTTGGCTTTCCCTTGATCTTCTCCATGGACTCCATCATGACCTGTGGCTCCACTTCCGTGGCATCTTTGTCTTCACTAGAAGAAGCTGGGTGGGCTGGAGACCCAGGTCCAAAAGTACTTCCTTTGTGCATATTCTGTTGGGTGTGGTGTATCTTTCATGATCAGTCCTATCTTGAGTGATCCTTTTCCTGGATGTTCCCATTGCAGCTGCTGTGAAATATATTGGTTTATATGCTATTAAATCCACTTCTGAGGCTATGTCTTTAGGCTCATCATCAAAAATAATATCATCTGCTATAAACCTTCCACCTACAACTTATTTTGAATTCTAGGCCATCACAATCCTCATAAACTTTTGTTGTTGTCTCAGGAGAGTCATAGGCCAGTACTGTGTAATAGAACTTCCATCATTCAGACTGATGGTCTCTTTTTCTCTAGAGGTCCTTCTCTGGAGCATCTTCAGGAATGCTGAACACCTCTACTGGTCCTTGAACTTGCTCTTCCTTCCTCCTCTGTTTTCCAGACTTCGAAGGCTTTCCAGATTTTCTACATCTCTGCAGAAAACTTAACACCTCCTTTAGGCTTAAATGAGTTGAACAGAGCCAGAAAATCTTTTGCCTTTAATCTATCCCACTCTATTTCGCAAACTGCTGATCCATGTGTAATCTGATGAGCACGCCCCACAATTCTCTTCAACCATGCTCAAAACTCAGTTGTTCTGGAAATAAATCTGCCAAGTTGTCTTCGTTATCGGAACTAGTTTCTACATTTCCTTTACTCCTTATAAAATCAGAGCCACTGTCATTTTCCTTCCTACCCTCACCCCTTCATCATCTCCATCTTCACTTCCACCATCTGCAGAAGCTCCACCACCACTTGTGATTTCATCTTCAGAATCGTCGTCACCCTCTAGTTCAGCAACACCGAATAAATCAGCACTACATCTTCCACCGGAACATCTCTGTCAGAATGGAATCTCTCATTTTCTCCTCTTTTTGTCTCAGAACAATTAGTCTTGGAGATTTCACAATTTTAGAGGGGCTTCTGTCTTCCCTTGGGAAAAGAGTCGCTACTATTTCAATGTCATGTTTCTCTTTTGTACTTTTTGTGTAAGTTCTTTGCTGTCCTTCTTAGAACTATTTCTCTCTCTGTGTGTGTCTCTGTCTGTCTGTCTGTCTGTCTGTCTCTCTCTCTCTGTCTCTCTCTTCTCTTTGAGATAGGAGACAGGGCTTCATTATATAGTTCAGACTGGCCTTGCGCTCATTTTGTAGTCCAGGCTGACCTCAAACATGCAGCGATCTTCCTGCCTCAGCCTTCCAAATGCTGGGATTACAGGAATGTATCATCACACTTGTTGTGAATCTATCTTTTGAGATTTACACAAACTTTTCTTTTTTTGAGTTATCTAAATCATTTTTACTTTCAGGATCCTTTTGACTAACTTTCTTGATTGCTTTTTCCCCTGTCAGTCATATATTTTGAATCTACTTCTCTTTTTTTTGTGTGTGGTGATTTTCCTTCTTTGTTTTCTGTTGATCCAGTGCTTCACTGTCTTCATCAGAAAGATTGAATCAGAGTTGGAGAGGTCACAGAAACATTCCAGTCCTCGGTAGTGGTGGGCTCACAGGGCATCTTCTTCTATCAGCAGCATAGTTCAATTTGAACTTTTGAATCCTTTTCTGGCATCTCTCAAAAGCCTGAGATCCTTTGAAACCCATCTAAATGTATTACTACTTTTTTACTTTTGTGACATTTTTGAAGTCTTACTGAAGAAATGCTCCAAGAAGCCTAGTGTGTCTTGTATCCCTCTTCAACAATTTAATTAATTAATTAATTAATTTATCTATCAGCACAGTCACACTTTTAGTGCAGGCTCATGCTGAATTCACTATGCAGTCTAAGCAAGCCTTGAACTCACTATGATTCTCCTGCCTCAGTCTCCCACCTGACCAGATTACAAGGCAGGTATGACCACACCTGGAATCTAATTTTAATGAGGTTTTTATTTGTTGGACAAGAACTATTCCCCTCCATGGACACATTATGATGTGCTTTTACTGATGAAGAGTAGTGGACAGAGAGAGGATGTGGCTTGCCAAACCTAAGTCTCCATGCTTTGGTAGCAAATCTGGTTTATTCTGAAGACTTCTAATGTGAAATTTCTCTTATGTATTTGATCTATTGGTCTTTCCTAATCAGGTGATGCAGTGGGAAGCTTGAAGGTTACTGAAAAGCACCCATAAATCTCCCACCTGCTCTTCCAGGTTCTCGGCCAAAGGTGAAAAGACCCTTTGGACAGAGGTTCAGCTTGATGCTCATAGTGCTCCGTTTGCTTTCCCCCAGCTGGTCAATACTTGGCTGCCTCCTCTGCTCTCACTTCTGTCCTAAGAACTTGAGCCCAGGCAAAGTACAAGGACCTGAAATTTTATAGAGCACACACTAACAAATAAGTCATCTCTTAAGGTTTTGTTTTTTACTTTGATTTGCAATAACAGGGTCCCAAAATATAGGAAGTTACAGGGAGGTATAGAAATAAGGCAGTAATGCAACATATTGCAGTTTTATAAGGGTCTCCCCTTACTTCCATGAGATGTGCACCTCGTATGGTATCACTATTGCTGAGTAAGGATACCATGAGACTTGAGGAAGAGTGAGCGAACCTGGAAAGATTCCCCTGCCCTTTCCTGAATAATCCCCAAATCTCTAGGTGCATCTCTGCTTCCTCATGGGAAACAAACAACTGGTACAAAATGATTTCACCCCAGCATCATTTCCTATAACTTTGCATTTGAACAAAAATTTAAGCTTTCTAAAGCTGCAAGAAGTAGTACATGGATCTTTCATATACAACATTACCAATATTTTATGCACTGCTCTCATGTCTTTATCTTTCTTTCTACTTATTCATATGCTTTTATCTGAAATGTATAAGTAAGGTGGATGCTTCGTTTCTCTTTTCTTCTAAGTAATTTATTATGCATTTTCTACTATCAAACTCCAGACATGTAGCATAGCTATAAAACTGTTATCCAAGTGATAGTCCTTACCAAAATTTTATCAATGTTTGCACATTATACTTTGCTGTGTTTTTTTTTCTCATTTATTACAGGTTCCAGTCCAAAGGTTGGCATTGCATTAGCTGTTATAGTTCTTTAATCTCCTTTCCTCCAGATTAGTCCCTTAGAATTTCTATGCTTTCTCAACCTGATTTGAAGAATGCCCTTATTATTTTGTAGACTATCCCTATGCTTATGTTTGACTTTTCCTTTAGGCTATTGGTTTTGTCAAGAAGATCCCAAAGTTAAGCCTTGTCCTTTGTTTTGCATAAATCATAGCAAAAGGAATAGAATACTGGTTGGATTAGCTATGGCCTTTGAATATGGTGGTGCTATTAAAGTTCCTCCACTGTGAAACCGGGACATATTCTGAGCTTCATCAAGGTTTGGCAATACTTAACATCTTAGAGAAGTTTCAAATTGCTTGATTTTTTCTATATATCTGTTGTATTTCTACTATAACAAAGTTGACTATCAGTAGACTGACTGTCATCCTATTCAATAGGTTCTAATCCACTGATAACATTTATCTTGCTGTTGAAGTTATGCAAAGGCTTGACTCCTTGGGAAGGAGCCCTTTTCTGCTGTCCTTCATTTTCTGTGCTACAGCCTCACCATTCATTCATCTTTCTGGAGCCACAAGATATCCCAGACTTAGCTTGAATTTTCCTGCCTGAGTCCTTGAATTAGCTTTTTATTTTTATCTCTGAGTATTTCTAGTTCTACTCAACAGAGAATAGTAGTTAGAAAAGCAAGACCAGTACAGTGATTACATAACCATATGTATTTGTCAGAGCTATTTATAGAACTGTGCACTAAAAAGGATTTTTTTAAAGCTCCTGGGTATTTATAATACAAGTTATATAATCCTTGTAACAAGAAAAAGGAGAAAATGTAAAGTGAATTATGGAACTCAAGCAATGTGGCACCCAGAAATTCAGGGCTAATGTATACATCAAGAAGCTGCACAAATTCCTTTTGCTCTTGGTGTCAGTCTTCCCTCTGCTCATCTTCTGGCATCCAAGGAACTAAATTTGCTCCTCTAGGCTATTTTTTCTCTTTATATTTAGGACAGGGTGTACAGGATGTACAGGGTCTCAGTGCACAGATCAGACTCATAGTGATCCTCCTGTTTAAGGTCTCCCAAGAACTGGGATTACAGGCGTGCACCACCACACCCAGTCTCAATTGCTGTTTCAGTGTACCCAGAGGGTGGGGCCGGCATTGCAGCCCCCCGGAATTGAACTCCTGGCCCCTACACCTGCCTAAGAAGGCACCTTAATCTGCTGACCTGTTTGGCTGGCCCTTCCAGTCTACTTTGAATGGCTTATAGATGAGCTCATACTCTTTGTAGCCTGTGTTCCCTTAAAGTCATGCATTGAGCTTCCTCCTTGCTATTGTATATATTGATAGCATTCATCTTTATTATTGAATGATGTGTCATTGTGTGCACTGCAGTTCATCAGTCAAAGAGCAATTGGGCTTTGGTAATTATGGATAAAGCCATTAGAAATCCATCTAACTGGGGCCAAGGAGATAGTTCAGTAGATTATGAGCTTGCCTAGCAAGTGCAAGGGCCTGAGTTCAATTCCCAGTTCCACAGAAAAAAGGAAATACACTGAACAATTTTTCCATTTCTCTTGTATGAATACTCAGGAGTAGGATTTCTAGACTGTATGGTGTGTTTAATCTTATAAAGAAAGGCTTTGTGTTTATAACATATAAAGATGTTTCTCAACTTTACAAAGTAAAATAAAAAAACTATAGTTGCCAAATCTTCTACAGTTGCATTCACACCAACAGCAAGAGTTCTAGTTGCTCTGTATCATTCCTGGCACTTGGCGCTGTTACATTAAAGTAAAATTTGTTTGTAGGATTCCAGAAAGCACACAGTGACATCTCATTTGTGGTTTTAATGTGCTTTTCCTTGAATGATAGTAAACATCTTTATGCATAACATATTTGTTTCTTCAAAAACTAAAGTAGAATTATGTTGCACTTAAAATCCATAAACTACTCTTCATTTCCATTTAATAGTATGACATGCATATTGCTGGACAATAAAATAGATTTTTTTGTTGAAAGTGTAAGTCAAGAACTAGCTGGCAAATGTAAAGAGAAGATAAAGTGTGTTGTAATAAATAACACTCTTCCTCATAAAAGTAAATCTATAGTTTGCCTTTGGGTGCTAGAAGGACAGACATGTCTTCTCTTTCTGTTTTCACCCCAAACCACTCAAATGCTTTAATAAGCCAGTGCACCTCAAGCCCTTAAACAAGGCCAAGGGGCCCAGCTGCCAGCCCAAAGCTCAAGCCAGCACCCTGCAGGGCAGTGGTCACAACAGACATGATGACGATGCTGTGGCTGGAGGAAGACCCCAGGCCTCAGCTAGATCTCCAGAGACTCAGCTGCCACTCAGTTCTGGCCCTTGCCTCCATGCCCTTCTCTTTCTGTGTCTTTACTTTCTCTCTCAGAGCAGCCTACAGTTTATTGTTTAGGATCAATTCCTCTATCTCCCCTGTTGCTCTGCCAAGGTACCCTTTGTCTGCAGATGTACCTGGAAGAACAATATGCACTATGGTTCAGTCTTCTGTATCTTTTTTTTTTTTTTTTTTTGTGGAACCAGGGATTGAACTCAGGCAGGAAGCGCTTTTTCCATTGAGCCATCTCCCCGGCCCCAGGTGTTCTGAATCTTACCCATTGCTTCTAGTTCATCTTGCTGTCTTATCACCTTCTCAAGGAGGCTAAAGTTGAAGAGGCCTTTTAAAACTATTATCTTTTATTTATTTGTTTGATTGTGATTTTTATTTTATTTGAGACAGGGTCTCACTGTGCAGTTCAGGATGGCCTTGACCTCCCAAGGATCCTCCTGCCTCAGCCTCTTGAGTGCTGGGGTTACAGGAGTGGACCACCATACCTGGCTACTATTATGTCTTAAATAAGATCTCCAAGTGTCTCACTTCTATGAGTGCCACCCCTCCTTCTTGGGAAGCCACTGGACTGCTGACAACTCCATCATGAGCTGCCCTGCCCCCAGCCAGTTCCTATCTTATCATAATCATGTCAGTGTTCCAAGAATACCCCACAGGCTGATTTTTTCCCGGTAAAGTCTCTTGAAGTTGTGTTTTTGTTTCTGTACTTCTAGGAGCTCTTCTATTCAGCTAGATAGGTTTCTTGAAGCAAGATAACCTGAAGGCTGGGATTACAGGTCTACATGGCCTCACTTGGCTTTCTTCTTTTCCACTTTGAAAATATTGCTTAGTTTTTGAGTCTGCTATTGCCCAGGTTCTTCTGTCACAGTCCCATTAGCTAAAAGGAGCAAGATATTCAACCTCAAGGATTCTTAGAACAGACTGTTTCTATTCATTAGCTGGCTCAGGCCACAGGAGGTGAGCTCAAGTAGTTCTTCTCTTTGAAGAAGAGAACTAAAATGAGAAGAAGAAATTGAAACTTTCTTTTTTTTTTCTAAAGACATCTTAGTGTATGTTCTTCTTCTCTTTGTGATGGGGGATAGGGAGAGTTGTGGACAATCATCAAGGACCTTTTCTGTTTTGCGAGTTGTGATTAATTTTTGTTTTTAGAACTGAGAATCAATCTCAGGACCTTACTCTTTTTGGGTAGGTACCGTGCCACTGAGCTATATCCTCTACTATGGTAGATTGCCAGCTGGTGGCTCCAGAGCAAATCTGTCATCTGTTGGCACAGAACATTCATCCTACTGATTCAGACTTTCTAGCTCTCACCACTGACCTTTGGAGATCCATGAAGCAAGCCTGCATGAGATACTGTCATGTGCTCTAGGCCTCCAGTTGGACTAGTGGGAGGCATTGTTATGAGCTCTTGATCTTCAGCTGGACTCATGAAAGATATTAGGAGCCAAGCCCTCAGCTGGATGCTTTGATCTTTTTTTTTTTTTTTTTTGCAGAGCCGGGGACTGAACTCAGGCCCTTGCGCTTGCCAGGAAAGCGCTTGTCCCACTGAGTCACCTCCCCAGCCCCGCTTTGATCTTTAGTGTGTGGACAGATTTCCTGCATTCTTTGTATATGATTATTTGGGTGATTATAAAAATAATGTTATGAAATACATTCTCTATTGTATTGTTCCCCTTGCAAAATCCCTGACCTATGACACTGGCCCCCAAAGTGTCTTATTTATATCTTTTGTAGCATATTTGTGTTTTAAATGAAAACCATTTCAATTCCATGATTAGTGTAAAACTCTTAAACTAATTTATGCAGTTGCTACAAATATCCAAAAGCAGACACTACCATGAGGGAAACTGAAAAGAATAAATAAAAGTGACAAGAGTTGCTCTTGAGAAAAGAGGGAAAAAGCAAAACCCAACAATCCCTGACAGGACTTTAAGAAAAATCACAGCAAGCATGTTAGGCATTCATGAGAACTCATTCTGGGAGACTGGATTAGAAAAAGTCTTCTTGCGTAGCATGCACATAACTGCAAGTATCCTCCCAGCTCTCTCTAGAGTTCATGTAATTGGCCCTATGCTTTTCAAATGCCTTAGCTGTGCCTCTGAGGTAAAATATTTAGCACTTAAATGTTCTTCATTTCCTCAGCCATGTCTCTTCAAATATCTTACTGGTTTCTCTGTCTAATAATTAATCTCACTGCTCCACGTGACCACCATTTTTTTTTCTTTTAGACTGTTAGAATAGCTTCCAGGAAAAGAAGTGTTTCCAGCATATATCACTCATGCTGGGCTTGGTTTGTTGTTATATGAGGGATCTTCATGACGTTGTATTTGTGAGACAGGGAGAAAAATGTCTTCTTATCAGCTTAAAAAGGGAAGGAGCCACCAGTTGTCCACAGTTCATCAAGTGTCCCTTCAGGTAACCATTGAACATTAAAGTGTTGAATTATATATAATTTAATCAGTCAAGTTGGATCCCGTAATTATTTGCTTAATTCCTATCTCATATATTATAAGGCAGCAGAGCCTATAAAGATTATTAAGACAGAGTCCTTGTCCCAAAGAGCTCGAAGCATTGTGAGGAAGGCTATCAACTTCACATATTTTCCATTGATTTGTGAAAATTAGATAACGTTGCATTACGGTTAATTTGATCTGCTCCCATTCTGCCCAGAAAACATAGGGATGAGGAACTTTTATGTAAGATAAAGAATTTTGGGAAGCTGAAGAAAAAAATCTTTACATGTGAATACCATTTCATGGTATATTTATGTATCACATGTACATATGTATTAGTTACCTATCTTGTTGAGACAAAATATCTAACATCCAAAGTTCCAGGGGAAAATGTTTCTTTAGCCTAGAGTTTGCAGATCTTTCAGTCCACATTTGGCTGGCTCTAAGGCAAGGTGGCACATGGCAAAGAGGTATCACAGAGGAGAAACAGTTCATTGCAAGCCAAGGGATAAGACCAGTCTCTTTCTGCTCCTTATAATGCATCCAGGCTACTGGGACTAGGGTGGTGGCAGACTAGTCTGCACTCATTTACCCTTAATCCTAGCATCCCACTATGAATCAGTTTCACTCTCTATATTCAGCCACCTTTAAAAAAGCCCCACCTAGACTGCATGAGGCTTGGGGGGGTCAACTAGACACAAGCCATAATGGTGTGTTATTTCATGGTGGGTGAAAAGAAAACATTCATGTTAGGTAGTGAAAAAAATCTCTGTGATGATTCAATTTTATACATAAAAAGACAATGATGTCAGTGGAATAAGCACTTTCTTGGCAAGCTCAAGGGCCTGAGTTCAATCTCCAGTTTCACCAAAAAAAAAAAAAAGAAAACAAAATAATAATGTCATAATGTTGTTATAATCAGTTAAAACCAACTAGGAGGAGTTAAACCAGGTTTTAGTCTCAAATGTTTAGTACTCCGAGTTAAGGTACAATGTGTATATTATAAGTCTGTTCAGTATACATAGGAGCCCACAAGGTAGCAGCGTTTAATTCAGTAATTCTGTTCCCAGAAGTTTTAAATATCCTCTCTTGATCAAGAGAAAAGGCTTTGCAAAGTATACGAAGTGGTCTAGCCATTCTCAGGTTCCTCTGAAGACAGGAGGAGAAGAAATGCCAGAAAGGTTAGGTCAGAAATAAGAATGGAGCTACCAAACATTATAGCAGGTTACTATTCTCTAAAGATATCAAAGGATAAATTGCCACCTATTAGGGCAAAGAGTAGACATAGTTCTACCTGAAGATTGGAGAGTAGATCTAGTAAATTCAAAATTCCTAAAATTATATGATTGAGGGAAGTCTATAGTGAAAGCCTTTTTAATTCCAAGTAAAGGAAAACATGAGTCTATAATGCACAGACTGAACTCTGCGTAAAGCTTTTAATGTTCTTGTGTGTATGAAATTCTACAGGGTTGAAGACTTGGGACCAATAACCCATACTCTTCAATGGTTTGACAGTCAAAATTTCTCCTGAGAAAGACAACTTTGAACTTCCTAGACAAAAAGAGAAAGTGCTCGGAAGTAAATTTTCACTGCATTTCTTATCACTGGCAGTGCATTCATCTGGCGCACATAACACAGCTACTATATTTAGACCATGCGAGAAGCCATGCTTGTAACTGAGCCAAATGTAGGAATTTCACTGGGGTAAGGTTTGATTCACCCACCAAATGGCAAAGGAACCTGTGCGATGAGTTGGCAGTTCTAATTAAAACTCTCCAGAATCAATTCTTTGGCGTTTTAGCCCTAATCCATCTTCCAACAGCCCAGTGGCTTTCCTTTTTTTTTTGTTTTTAGCCTAATGGCTTAAAAGTAGCTTCTTTAGATTTTGCAAAAACTAGAACCAGCTCCTGTCAATCATACATTCAGTACAAATATAGATAGCAGATGAAATCAGGTAATAAGCACTGAAGCAAGTCTAAGAGAAAAAAAAACATTATTTAAATGTATTTAGTACAGGGTCTACAGGGTCTCGCTACACAGATTGGACTCATAGTGGTCCTCCCGTTTTCAGCCTCCCAAGCGCTGGGATTACAGGTGCCCACCACCATGCCCAGTCCAAGAAAGAAAAAATTTTGAACTTCCCCCAACCCTACACTGTTTCTGACACACACAGGTACTTGGTATTTCTCTTGTCACATACTGGAGAGTCAACAAAAATTAGGAACATGTGATTTATCCTCCCTGGAAGCGCCTATCTCATGGGGCATGGGGACTTACAAGTGACTGCTGATAAAACAAACTTGACTGGTCTCACATTGACTGTAGCAAACATGATGAGTGCTTTGTTGACATTGTTAGGAATCCTGCACTTGGCTTAACAGTCCTTGCCTGCTTATTTCGCAGCCGTCCATCTTTTTTTTTTTTTTAATTTATTTTTTTTCCATTTATTTTTATTTTATTAAAATACAAATGTCAATCAGACAGTTTCAAAACACCTTATTATGGAGGATTTCAGAAAATGGAAAGATATTCCATGCTCCTGGATAGGAAGATCCAACATCGTGAAGATGGCCATACTCCCAAAATTGCTGTACAGATTTAATGCAATCCCTATCAAACTGCCACCAACATACCTCCCAGACATAGAGAAATCAATCCTAAAATTTATTTGGAACCACAAACGACCTAGAATAGCAA
>PVKA01042372.1:0-17445 GCA_004027165.1 Ctenomys sociabilis | reverse complement strand
GCTCCCCACTTCTTAGGAAGACAAAAGGCTCTGGGCCAAGAATCTCTGCAGCTCCTTAGCTCATGCAAACCTGCAAAAGAACTCCAAGCCTTGAAAGCAGAAACAGTTCACACTCCACAATCCACAGCCCTAGACCTCTTTGGGACCCAGTACCCAGAAGGAAGATGTTTTCATTTTTGGGCCAAGCAATGAGTGGGTGACATTTGCCTGCCATCTGACAGGACCATTTTAGTCTGGTCTGTGTGGCCAGAGAAGACTAATCCACCAATAGCTGGAAACATGTGACCAGGAGACATTCAGTAAATACTGGGGACAGAGAGGTCATCACATATCTGGACCTCCAATGGGAAACAGTGCAGAGTGTCCCAAACTCCCGATTCTCAATGTATTTGCTCCTTTTCTGCTATCTTGCACTAGTGTATCTGAGAGATGGCTGACCTTGCTAAGCCAATTCAGATGTTAGAGATATAAATCTTTCCCAGGACAGTAAAATTTCATTATGTCAAAATAACCTGAAGAATGGTCAAGCTGAAGTGGAGAAAAGCTTGGGCTACATTAAGACATCATCAGATTTTTCCTATCAATTAAGTAAATTAGAACAATCACAAAGTGATGCCAGGTAGGGATAAATATTTATAAACATTTGTAAAAATGTATTTACTTTTGGTACCAGGGATTAAATTTAGGATCTTGGGCTTGAACTATTTATAAATGGCACATTAACCCAGGCACACCACGTGAGTTAGATCCTCTAGCACACCCTCAGGACCCCTCCACCCCTTTGGAACCCACACCTGTAAGCCCGCTGAGTGAGTGAGAACTTCTGCAACATTCTTGGGACTCCCAGATCCAGCCCAGCTCAGGCCCAGCGAGTGTGTGGGAGAGCTTCTGGATTCTCTGCACCTGCGGACCTCTCCAGACCAAAACCCAAGCACGTCACATAAGTGAGACCCCCTGCAATGCCCTCAGGACCCCTCCACCCCTCCGGAGCCCCCAAGTCCATGAAGTGAGTGAGAATTTCTGTGACACTCTCTGAACCACCAGATCAAGCCCAAGCCCAGGTCCGGACAGTGTGTGGGAGAGCTTCTGCACTCCCCTGGGACCCCTCCACCAGAGGCACAACAGAGGAGCACTATAGCTTCACTATTCTGCCAGAGGGGCACAACAAGTTCACTTTCAAGGCTGCAGTGAGAAGGAGCTAGATACAGCAGCTAGACCCAAGCCAGGCATAACTGAATAAGCTCACACTTAATAGATCTGCACCTGAATTTCCGTAGGTGCTAAGGTTATAAATGTACCAAAGCTCTACATCAAAGGTCAGAGGTTAGTGCTATATAAAATAAAAAAGATAAGGAGCAAAATGCAATCTCAAGCCTTGATCCCAGTCAGAATAAGTGCAGAGGATACTAGCTCAGCTGAAATGTATGAATTAATAGCACTGGAAGTAAAGAAACAACAAGAGAAAGTTACAGAAGAGCTCAAAGCAGAATTAATTTCTGAAGTAAAGAAATCTCTGAATTCACAGCATCTGAAGTAAAGAATCAAATATATGGAGGAAGGCCAACCTGAAAAAAACTGTGCAGTAAAAGAATTAATAACTGCTTCTAAATAAGTCATTGATTACAAAAAAAAAAAATAGAGATTAGAAAAATGACAGATTCCTTGAATGAGCAATACAAGAAAGAAATAGATCACGTGAGGTGACCAGGGGGAGCATAGCATGCGTGATTAAAGGGACGAGCATTTCCAATCAAGTTACAATCATCTGTGAAGGAAGCAAAGACTAAATATTGAAGCTGGTGTGAGAAAATTGTAAGCTCATGGAGTTCGTGCTTACAGTGCCCCAAGAGCACACTTTGGCTCTACCTGGGGAGGGGTGGACTGTAAATTCTCTCAGGGAGAGAACTCTGGACTTTCTCTGCCCTTTAAAAACTGCTAGCACCTCTGAAATTCCAATATGCCTGTGAGGTGAGTGGATAGTAGTAGCATTTTTTAATAAAAAGGGAAAATGGAGGTATAAAGATTTCTTACAGGGGGTCGGGGAGATGACTCAGTAGAACAAGCGCTTCCCTGGCAAGCGCAAGGGCCTGAGTTCAATCTCCAGTTCCACCAAAGAAAAAAGATTTCATACAGGATTAGTAGACTATAGAATTAAAACAAAACCCAGATAGTATGACTGACCTTTTTGTTATTACAAGGAAAAGGACAATTTCAAAACAGCTCCACTGGTGAGACTGTATGGAATGTCTCATACTAATGTTATTCTATTGTTTTTTAATGTATGTAGTACAGGTTCTCACCACACAGCTCAGACTCACATTGATTCTCATCTTGAGCCTCCCTAGTGCCAGGATTACAGGCATGTGCCATCATGCCAAGTCTTGATGGCTGGCTCTGTGCACCTGGGGGTGGGGCTGGTGTGGCATGTGGTGCTGGGGATCGAACTCAGTCCCTATAATTGCCTATGCAGATGCTTAGTCCGCTGAGCTATCTCTCTGGCCCATAGCAATGTTTTTCTACCTATGGATCAGAAATCATGAATGGGTTACCACATCAACTTACTCAACTACTATGTTTTTCTAAATAGTCTAGAAAGGAAAAGAATAAAAAATACCAGAATGGGTCACACATTTATTTCAGTGGTTGTACTCAGCCATGGTATAGATAGATCATGTTCCTTACAGGCAGTCATGCTCAGAAGTGGTCAGAAGCCACTCT
The DNA here is from genome assembly GCA_004027165.1 of Ctenomys sociabilis. NCBI lineage: Eukaryota > Metazoa > Chordata > Mammalia > Rodentia > Ctenomyidae > Ctenomys > Ctenomys sociabilis. The sequence goes on along the minus strand of PVKA01042372.1, from coordinate 14,727 downwards.
GCACAGCATTCGTCTGTCCCCAGCTGGCTCTGTGTCACTCACAACAGTGGGAATCTCATCCTCCCTCCCAGTCTGCCACTTTGTGGAAGCAGGATTAATGTCTGGATTACTTTTCCTTTACTACCTTACATATGACAGGTGTTTAAGAAACCTGCTTCAAATTTACTTTGCAGTTTTATTGCTTCTAAATAAACTTCTAACACAGACTTTCAGAACTGCCAACTGCTACTTGTGACCCTCTCTTGTTCAGTTAACACCAAGTGCACCTGTAGGATGGGGCTGTGCAAGCATGGCTTTGAACCACCTTTTCCTTATTTGTATGCATGGAGGCCCAACAGACAGGAATTCAGCAGACACAGTATGGCCACTACATGGATTTGAACTTCTGTTTTTCAAAGAGCTCTCTCAGCTGCTGCTCGGTGGTGGCTTCCTTCTGCTGCATCAGCTCAGCAGTTCCCTTGGTCACGCCCCAGGCGTCAGGCTTGGACAGTGCAGGGTTGTAGGGCCTGCCAGAGGCTATCTGGAGATTCTGCCAGTATTCCTTCCGGGCCCTGTGGGGACCAAGCAAAAGCATCAGTGCCAGCCCCGCCTGTGCATTCTGTCACGGAGCTACAATACACCCTTGGCCATCCTCAGACTCTGAGGTCCTTTTACCCTTGAACTGAGCTCAGGTCTAAAATTGCCTTGGATTTTCTCTTTCATGTGCATAGGGATCAAAAGCTTAGAATTCAGAGGGAATTTTTTCTGTACGGTGTCATGACCTGTCCGGCCTCACATTCCGCCCCTCTACCCTGTGGTCTGTCTCCAAATGGAGTCTACACCTATCACCGATGGAATCTGCTGTTTTCCAGCTCCTTTCTCTTCCCCTTGACTCCGTCTGGCTCAGGCTGCCTCCTGACTGGAAGTGCTTGTCAAAGGTGTGGGTGCAAGGCCTTGGTACGCTAACTGGAAGGCCTCCCCTCAAATGGCTGCTTGTCACACCCCTGGCCCCTTGCTGCTGTGTCACACAACCTCTTCCAGCTCCCTCTCCACTGCAATCAGACTTCTGGTTTCTTGTCTTTCTACTCAGCCTCTTTCCACCCCTAGGGCTCTCTGCATGCTGCTCTTGTGTCTGGGACTTCATTTGCTCTCCAGAACTCAGCACAGGCAGCTGCAGGCTCAGCCTCCATCCACCCTCTACACCCCCTGCTTCTTCCTGAGGCTGTGCCCATCTCTCTCCATCATGGAGCAGCCCTTGCTTGTCTACTCTGCTGCAAACCCCTGGGGCCAGGGCTGTATCTGCCCATCTACACACAGTGGTGTCCCATGGAGGTGTGTCAGTGTCTGCTGAGTGGAGCTGAGTGGCTCTGCATGGCAGGCCGCCCTCCAGCCTTCCTTCTCTGCTCTGCTTTCACAACCCAAGCCAGGGACTAGGGAGATAGCTCGGCAGTCTAAGCATCTGCCTGTAGCACAAGGACCTGGGTTCGATCCTGGTAGTGTATGCCATGGGGGCCCCAGAACCCAGAGCCCACTGTGCCAACCACTGAATGTAGGTGTGATGGCACATGCTTGTAATCCTAGTGCTGGGGAAGCTGAGACAGGAGGATCATTATGAGTCCAAGCTGCACAGTGAGACCCCTATAGCAAAGAAAGAAAGAAAGAAAGAAAGAAAGAAAGAAAGAAAGAAAGAAAGAAAGAAAGAAAGAAAGAAAGAAAGAAAGAAGCCAAAAGACAATTCTAGAATATTTTTCTATTTGGCAGAGTTGGTCATTCTCTTGTCACTTTGTTACCCATTCCTGTACCGTAACAGTTACTGAGTACAGTATAATGGGTTTCTTATCCATTTCCCTCACAGCCTATGAGAGTCTCTGAGCCAGAGACCCCAGATTCCCACTTAAGTAGCATTCCTCATGTGCTCTACCTGCTTGATAGAAAAATGTTTTATTACTCATCCCTACCACTGGAACTCGGGCTCAGGGGCAGAACCTCACCGACCTTGCTGACTACCACATCCCCACTGCTGCACATCTTGGCCCAGAACACGCAGCAGTGCTGTGCTTACTTCATGCTTCACTCCTATAAATCCACATGGTTCAGCCTTTGTGACCTCCATCACCACCTGTCCTGCTCACAGTCCGCACTTTAGAGCCTTCTCCACCAATCAGTCCATACGGCTATGCTATAATCATCTCTGGGAGAGAATCCCATCATCACACAGCAAAGTCAGCTGACCCTTTCAGAGGCCTTGCTTGGACAGTCAATATTCAGATCCAAACTGGTTTGCCCTGGCAAATGGTGCTTACCTCGCTCTAATCCAGGGCTTGGTGTGCATGCCCAAGCCACTTCCCCAGCCTCCATGCTTCTCAGAAGCAGGTGGCAGGAATCCTCTTTCTGGGGCCAGCTCCTCTGCAATTGCCCTGATGTGGTAGGGCTCGAACCCACAGCACCCACCGATGTACCGGACCCCCAGGTTGTAGGCCTCTCTGGCGTATTTCTGAATATCCCATCGGGTGGCAACTCTGGGCTCCAGTCCTGTGATAAATGTCATTATGTCTGCATTATTTTTATTACAATATTCAAAAGCTTAAAAATCCAAGGTAAATGGCTCTCATAAAATTTTCAATAAACTGAACAGGCTGAGGATACACCTGTCTTAGTTTCTAAACTGCTGGGGACTCTGCTTTGGTACATGCAGCCTTACCTCCCAAAGACCCAGCCAGCTTCTGTCTCTATCTAGGGGTGACCTGGGAGGCTGGAAGAATGTGGAGCGGGATGCTACATGGCCTTAGGTTGGGTTAAAGAAGACACCCTGGCTTCTGTCTGACTTGGCTTGGAGCTGTGGCCCCAGGGAGCCAGCTGCTGTGCTGCAGAAATAATCCTGTCATGATGGATGGCCAGGTGTGGAGGGGGATCTCCATCCACAGATGCAAGCACCTGCACATATGGTATGTAGGTCCCTACTACCCACTAGGCTCTGGGTTCCTTAGGTCTGGCCAAGCTCTAGGCCACAGCCCCTTGGAAGCCCCTGAATAAAACCCATCCAGCTCCACTGTGCCTGCATTCTGACCCATGACACCGTAAGACAGTACATCTATAGCAAAACCAACTCAAAGGGCATGCCTGCCTTCTGTGTGTTCTTCTCAGGTCATTATTTTCCAATACTTCATAATGTCTCTGAGCATTGTTGCTGGATACAAGATTTAGGATAAGGACCTTAAGAGTATTAAGGAGGCTGGTGGGCTCCGCCCTGGCTTCCTCTCTCACTTGACTTCCAAGTGGGCTCACCCCTTCTTATGACTTACATCTAGATGTATCCCCAAAGTCTCATGAACTCACAGGTGGGGCTTTCAGTGGGGGGGTCTCTAGAGTGTGTGATGTGGGATTAAGGGTGTACAATTACTACATCAGCCCACTGCTTGGTTTGGCATCACTGGAAGCCAGGAAGCCTACGTAGAGTACCCGCGGAGAAGAGGAGCTGCTGTTGTTGCTTGGACTTGCTGTTGGCAGAGTCTGCCTTCTGCCTGCCATGAACTATCTCTCCCCTGCCACCTACCCTGCCTTGGAGCCAGCTGACTATGGACTGAAACCTCTTCAAACTGTGAAACAAATGAACCTTTCCTTCTTTAACTTTGGGTGCCAGGAATTTTGTCTCAGCAAGAAAAATAAGCCACCCCACTTCCCAGAATGTGGAGATGCTCACTCCCCGGCCAGCACCTCAGGAACCCCCTGCAGATCAGTTACAGCAATAGTCTCAGAGAAAATAGCACTCTGGAGACAGCTGGTTTATCTGCTGGGTTTTCCTGATGATAAGATAAGAGCTAGAGAAAATGAGGGCTTTCTCCCTCAGCCCACACAACAGAGCTAGAACAGTCCACTGTGGGGCTCTCTTCTGCAGCTTACAAGCATGACGGGTTGGCTGTCACCTCCAAGTTCATGGGGAGTTCGTAGGCTCCCCCTGCCCCATCTCCTTCTAATAGCAAGGGAGTCGGGGCAGCAGGGCCGATGAGAGCTTGGCAGCTATTGCTCCGCCATGACAAAAGCTCTCTGGCTGTATTTATTTGAAATTGATCAAGCAAAGATGGTGAGAGGATTTACAAAAGCATCTGTCTTACCAAAGGGGAATTCTGGGAGATCAATGAAGCCCTGCTTGCCACAGTCAGGCGTGTGGTAGGCCAGGGGCTGGCTCATGAGGTAGGCTTTGAGCCTCGCAGCTTCCAGGCCCTCCTTCATGAGCTTCACCGTCTGCAGGCTGGTTGTGGGGTCGAAGTGGCAGTTCACCCCCACGATGGAGGCACCTGCAAGCAGAGGGCAGGTGAGCACTGCATGGACTCTGCCTTCTGCAGGAAGCCTTTTCTGGAGTGATGGACTACATGCGGCTCCAGACCGCACTTCCCACAGCCTCACTCAGCTGTGAATGAGAATGGTTCTAGTGGGCAGAAACACAGTGCTCCCAGGAGTCTGGCACAATTGAAGCGTCACTTGTGTGCACTGGGCTGGCCTCTTTTTTTCCCATGAACAATTATTGCTAAAGATTTACTTTATTTTGCTTCCAAGTGTAGCGGTCCATTTTTCAACTCTCGGTATTTCATGGCAAGCACAACAGCGTCCATCCCTCCCAGCTGCCGCACTGAACCTGTTTACCATGCTGCTCCTTAAGTAAGCTCTCACCACACATTTCTCCAGCCTTCTTGGGAAAAGTAGCAGAAAGTAAAGCTGAAGAAAAGCTTTTCAGAAATTTGTTTTCCAGAAGGAATTTTGTGTCTATGGTTAGTGGTTTGTAGAAAAACACATTAAAACATTCTGGGCCAGGGACACAGCTCACTGGCACAAGCACCTGCCTGGCAAATGCAAGGCCCTGAATTTGGTACCTGATGAAAAAAGTCCTTTGCCTTGCACTGATCTATGGGGCCGGCAGCCCTGCGGTCACTGTTCAGCCTCTTGACTCCTAGCTACGTGCTCTTAAAGCCTCCTTCTGAGATGTGCTGAGTGGAAGGCTGAGTGGGAGAGAACAGAACGGCTTTAGACACTTGCTGCTTTCAGGGACTCTCCTGATAGTTGTCACATTCCTAGTTGCTGATTTATCATGACACTGTTAGACATGACTTTAGAAACCTCCTCCTCTCGAAATGGGAGATTTCCAAATTGAACTTTTCTTTTTGATTTTTTTCAAGATTTTGATAAAATGACCTTTCTAATCACATTAAGTGTACCGTTCAGTGGTTTTTGCATTCACAACATTGTGCAACCATCACTGCTGGTTTGTTTGGTTTTTGAGACAGGCTGTCACTATGTACCACACTGGCCTTGAACTTGGGGTCCTCCTACCTCAGCCCTGAGTGCTGGGATTATAGGTGTGTACTACCATCACCATTTAAACAGAGTCTTACCACTCCAGAGAAAAACTCTATACCTATTAAGCAAAGACTCCTAATTTCTCCCTCTCCTTCCTGCTAGGTGATAACTAATTTGCTTCAGTCTCTGTGACCTTGCCTCTTCTGGCTGCTTTCTATAAGTAAAGTCATGTTTTGTTTTATTTTTCTGGTCCAACTATGACTGGCTTATTTCAGTAAACATGACATTTTCTGCTCATCCCTGTTACAGCAGATTATCACAGCTGCATCCCTTTCATGGCTAAATACTACTCCATGGCATGAATGTGCCACGTTTCATTTATCCACTCATCTTCTGAAGACCTCTTAGGTTATTTCTTCCTGGGATTTAAAGTGAGATTTTAAAAAATAATCTGTCAGCTTCTAATTGACATAAAACCCAATGAAAATTGTATAAAAATATGTGGTGGTCAGTATTTAATATCAAAGATCTTTTGATTTATTTTACCAATTACAAAAAAGCAAAGCTCACTCAGAATTTATGATAATGAAAAACTTTGGCAAATAGGCCAACCAGCCTAAAGTTATGAGCATTTGAAGATTTTTATTTGAGATAAGTTTAAAAAATATAATGTATCCTGCTGGGTATGGTGGTACAGGCCTATAATTTCAGCACTAGGAGGCCATGGCAAGAGGTTCCCCACAAGTTCAAGGCCAGCCTGTGCTACATAGTGTGACTCTGTCTCAAACAAATTAATGAACGAATGAATAAATGAACGAACAAACCAGTATCCTACTGTTTCTTTTGACTCAGCAAAACAGTCGCTTCGCATTTCTAGGCGACAGTCTCCAGCAGAGGTCTAACTGCCCCTTTCAGGAGGCGGGTGTGCGTGTGCTGTGTGCACATACGTGTCTTCACACTTTACCCCTTGGCACTCAGCACCAGTTATTTCCAAATGAACCAGGGGTTTCCCTTAGCAAAGGGAGTACACATTGACGATTCCTGGGAGGGGCCACTTGTGTTGCATTTTAAGAGATTCCCTAACTGTGACATGATAGAATCGTGTGGTCACCTGCTTTCACGAGGCGCACGGCACACTCCCCGGGCGACACGCCGTGCAGGTCGCCCTCGGGCCCAATGCACATGGTCGCCGCCACAGGTTTCCCGGATGTTTTCAAGGCCTCCACTGCCCACACGGCTTCCTCGACATGTTCGAAATACTGCAAAGGGTCAGGGGAGAGCACTTTCATCGCGCTTCCACGACACTCCGAGAACACTTCTCAATTGAACTGTGGAAAGGGGAGGCCAATCTCTCAGTGTGCGCTGCAGCCCAGAGGCGCAGATGAACTCTCCTGGGTGAATCGCAGCACACTTAGGAGGCTTAAATTGGCCCAGTGATCACAGAGAAAGCTGGCCTGCTCTGACCGCGGCGCGGTTTACCTCTGCGATGAGGAAGTCCACATTCTTCTTCATAAAGACCTTCAGCTGCTGCTGGAAGATTTTCTTCACCTCACTTTCACTCTTGCAGCTGAGGTACGAAGGTGTCTGACTCACGCCCCCTGCGACCAGCGCGTCCCCCTCGTCAGCCACCTGCCGGGCAATGTCGCAAGCAGCTTCGTTGACTTTTTCCCCCTAAAATGAGTGAAGATGGAACACACATACATTTCCATGGGAAAATGAGGTAACAATATCATAAAATTGGGTGCAGGCAAACAATTGTGATTTTATCCTGGAAAAGGACACGCATAGAGCAGGTCGGGGCTGCGCCAAGTTGAGCGGCCTGCAGAAGCATCGCTGCGGATGCTCACAACCAGCCTACGGGTGGAGTCCGGAGCACAGCCCTGCACCACGGATCTGGGGAAGGAGGGGGAGAGAGCGCTCACATGAAGAGCTCTGATCTGGTTTCTTCCTCTACCCAAGCTGCTCTTAGAGGAGCACTTAGCAAACAGTGATGGAAACAATGATTGCTGGGTTTGTGTGTTTGTTTGGAAAAGGTCTCACTTCGCTACCTGTGTTTCCAAGTTGACTGTGAAGTCCTGATCCTCCTGTCCCAGCAGACAGAGTGGCTGAGATTCTACAGGTGTATGCCAGATGACTGGCTTAAGTATTTAGATAAAAATACCATTACAATGACAACGGATTTCCTGACTTTTTTCTTCTGTATTTCCTCAGTTGTTAAATCTGTAATCATTAAGGTGTATCCTAATTATTTAGAAAATTTGAGGGGCCAGTGAGATAGCTCAGTGGTCTAAAGTGCCTGCTTAAGCAAGTGACCAGGGAGCACGGCTTGATTCCCCAGCACCACATGCTGTGCCAGCCCCACCCCTGGGTGGGCTAAGCCAGCAACAAAAAAAGAAAATTTGAAAACTTGAACCTGAGCAGGGCTTGATTTCTTTGTTTTTCTTTTTTGTTTGTTTTTATTTTTTTTTTCCCCCAGCAGGGTGTTGCTCTACTACCCAGGCTGGCCTCTCATGCCTGGGCTCCAGCACTGGTCCTGCTTTGACATCCCTAGGTCACTGTGAGTACAGGAGAGCAACGTAGCCCGGCTGGGCCAGGGATGCAGCTCAGTGGTGGAGCCTGTGAGGTACTGTGTGATCCCCAGCCAGGCCAAAGCACAACAAAAATAAAAACCGATCTTTGCTTATAGAAGTCCCTGTGTGTTTTGAAGTGCAGAGGGCTCAATTTGGATAGTGTCAGCAGTTTCCCAGCAGCTCACAGCCGACTCCCACAGGCAGGTTCCAAGCACCCTCATTCTTCTGCTTATGGCTTTTCCTCTGCTGTGCATGGTAATGTGTGAGTATGCAAGGGTCAATGTGCAAGAGTCCCCTCTTTCTTCAGCCCCCTCCTTGAGACTGGGGAACTAGCTGGTCACTAAATGCCTCCCTTCTACCTGCTTCATTAAACTCATTTCTGGTGACTTTAAAGACTCCTGCTAAACCTAGGGGTGACATTCACCTGCCTCCCATTTCTGTTTCTAGAACAGTAGAAATAGCTCTAAGAGGCTCCAGGGCTTTCTGTGAGGGTCTGCAACCAGGTGTGTGTGTGCCGTGCCCTACAGTGTGCCAGGCTGTAAACTCACAGATATCTTCTCTGCCACATAGTTGCCCCTGTTCTCCAGCTTGTCCTCACTGGCATAGAAGGTGAAGGTCTGCATGACATTGGACCCAGCTCGCAGGAACTCTCGATGGAGCTGGCAAACTACAGGTGACATGAGGAAGGCAGTGAGTTTGATCCACTCATTAACCCACAACATTTTGAAGGCTCTCAGACAACAAGCATGCGATGACTGCTTAGCTTTATAGCTGCTTGACATGGAAACATCAGGAGGGATGAGAAGAGGAGGGTCTGGGGTCTCCTGGGAGCTGTGGCCTAGACTAAGGAGTGATCAGGGAAGGTGCACACAATTCTGTATGTGCCTCTGCTGTTTGTTATTCATTCTGTTGTCAATCTGGACATTGATCACGACTGCATTTCAGGAAGCATTTATGGACGCAAGAATGAGCAGGCCTGGAAAACTTTATACTCCCTCGAAGAGGAGGAACAGGACAAGGGCTTCACTCTTGGCACTCCTGCCCTTCAGCCCAGTGCTCAAAGGTTTAGGCAGAGAAGTCAGGCAAGAGACTTAAATAAAAGGATTCACATAGGAAGAGATCAAACTATCCTTATCCACATATGGTGTGACCTTCATGAAGACCCAAAAAGCTCTGTGAAAGAAATTCAGCAAAATAAATATGCAAAATATACAATGCATCACTGAGAAAGCAAGAAAACAACCCCATTCACAAAATAGTTTAAAAAATTAAATACCCAAGAAATAACCTAACCAAGGAATTGAAAGATCTGTATAATGAAAACTGTGGTACTCTGAAAAGAAACTGAAGAAGATTTCAGAAATAGAAAGATATCTTCCATTCCTGAATAGCCGGACTGCAAAAAGGGCCATATTATATAAAAAATGGTATATAGATTTAATTCAGTCCCACTAAGAACACCAATAGCATTCTTTACAGAACTAGGGAAAAACCACCTTAAAATTAATTTGGAACAAGAAGAAAATCATAATAGTAAAAGCAATCTTGAGCAAGATAGGATGCACCACAATCTCAGATTTCTTTTTTTTTTTTTTTTTTTTTTTTTGAGGAACTGGGGATTGAACTCAGGCCCTTTCACTTGTCAGGGAAGCACTTATTCTACTGAGCCATCTCCCCAGCCCCTAGATTTCAAATTGCATTACAAAACTACAGCGATATAAGTAGCATGACGTGGCATAGACACTAACTGCGAGGCAGTGGAACGGAGCCGAGGGTTGAGAGACGTCCCCAGGCACACTCATCCACCTGATCGTTCACACAGGGGCCACAAGCATGCTGTAGAAAAGGTATCTGCTCTACAAATGGTGCTGGGGAAACGGGCTCCCCACGTGCAGAATGCATCTAGAGTCCCATTTTCCCCCCTACTAAAGTGAAATCAGAATAGACCAACTAACACAGTGAAAAGACAGTCGGCAGACCAGGCAAGCTTTTTACTAGCTACTTGTTGGACAGAGGAAATTAGCCCCCTCAGTGGGCCTGGTAGCAGGGCCAGTGCAGTATGTGGTACAGGGGATCGAACCCCAGTCCCTGGATTATCAGGCTGGTGCTTAGACTGCTGAGCTATCTCCCTGGCCCCTGGGCTTTCATTTTTAAGTGGAAAAAAAAAAAAAGAGGCCAAAAGAAGTTATGGTATTTTTGAAAACATACTTTTAAGGTTGAAATTTTTCTACATGTTTCAAAATCATGGACACTTTCCTTCTTAGTAAGAACAGAACTCAAAATCCCTCCTTAAGCTAGTGGTTTAATAGCAACAGAACAATTAGAAATACCTTCCTGGAGTCTCATGGGTCAGTGAGACATGGAATCACTCAGGTGGGGAGGAGCCTCTGGAGCAGAAAGACTGTGGACAGACTGGGCCCTGGATGCCAGGTTTCTGGGAGTTCCACCACACAAAGGTGGTCTGTGGGTGGATTTCCAGAGGGTTCATGAAAACAATCCTTGAAAGATACACAAAAATGTTTCTCTACATTTTACAGTGCAGAAAGCCTAGCTTTTCTTTTTCTGTAGCACTGGGGACTAAACCCAGGATCTTCATTCTGAGGTCCATCCCTTTCTCTTTTTAGTTTTTAAGACAGTATTTTGCCAAGTTGCCCAGGTAGACTTGAACCTGCAATCCTCCTAACTCAGCTTCCCAGGTGCTGTGCTGGGATTATAGGCCTGCACTGCTATCTCTGAGGCAGAGAAAGTCAATAAGCTTTTGTCATTTTCCAGAGGGCAACAGCCCCAAGTGGCTGACGAGGACTCATGGCTCTGCTTCCTAGACTGAAGTGCTTCTCTGCAGAAGGCCAGCCTGAGAGGCCCCTGAAGCATGGACAGCCTCAGATTTCCAAACTGCTCTAGACCAGATTGTGGGTCTTCTTTTTCAGCAGAAATAGATTTCATACTTCTGTAGAAATAGACCGATAAACCCAAGAATGCTACTGGGAAAAGGCACAACTCAGTTTGTTCATAGCACTTATAAAGTGTGTTGTGTTGACCAGATGCCACCTCCCTAGCAGCGGCCTCAGGTCGGAGGTAAGCAGCACTCTGTCTCACATTAGAGCCTGAGAAGTGGGGTGAGCCCCAGGCAGATGGCCTTGGTGCTGGAGCCAGTCTGCAGCTTCCTGCTGGGCCACATCTCACATCACCCATATACAGCATGCGCTCCCATTGCCTCTCCCAGGCTCCATGGACCTTGTTTTTCTTTAATAATCTCAAGAAGCAATGGCCCATCTTGCCTGGCAGTCACTGACCTCCTCAACTCTTTCAGTCACCTGCACAACCCCACACAGTAAGTTTCATTTCATCTCTGCATCATCTGCGCAGACCCTCCAGGGCCACACTGTTGCCCAAGAAAAGCCTAAGCCCTCAGAGCTCCCTACCTCCTCTGACTTTCTCTGTCCCTCTCCTGTCCTTCTGTGAAGTTGATGTCCTTCAGCTGGAAGTTCACACACCAGGCTTTCATCCTACTGGGGACTAGGATGTCCCAGAGGCAAAAGACAAAAACTGACACTGCTCTCAAGATGAGAAGGGGGAATCCTAAAGAGGTGATAAAGACCCTAGGGCTGCAGGCCCCATGCTCCCCCTTGAGGCTCTTCCTGCAGCCACAGAGGCTCAGCTCCCATCCAGGGAGTGTGTAGATTAGGACAGGGGAGGACACAGACCCAAGTCCTGTCCTCCATTACCACTATCCACTGCTGAGCTCCAGGACAGCTGGAGCACATCTGGAGGCTCCCAAGTCTCCCATCCTGCCCTGCACACTTCTGCCTGCTGGGTCAGGGTCTCAGGACCCACCCACAACAGCTGCTCTCAGGAAGCCAGGTTCTGTTCTTTGCTGCTGGGACATTCTGGCCCCCAGCAGGATCAAGGCCTGGCTTGTGGGCTTCAGGCTGAAGGAAGTCTTCACAGCAGAAGATGCCACCATGGAGCAAGGCTCCACCTTCCAGGGGCAGGAGGGTCTCTGATAGCAGCTCACAGCACTATAAAAAAACACTAAGCAGCAGTGACACTGGTGGCCACCTGTCAAGGAAATGTAGTCAGCTGGCACTGCGAGCAGCACCCTCAGTGGACAGCAACTGTGCTGACCACTAAGGATGGACTTTGGGCCCCCAACAGTGCTGGAGGAAGATAGTGAAGGGCTTGGGAGGATGCTCCCCAAGGTGAGGCCAAGCAGGGAAGTCTGAGGGTCTCCTGGGAGACACAGCCAGAGAGCCAGAAGAGCTGGAAATTGGGACTAGGACCAAGTTCTAGAGGAGCAGCACTCCAGAGACTGGGCTGTTGGTGACCAAGATCACAGGATGAGCTCCCTCCTGAAGGTGAGTGCCGCCCCCTTGTGGACCATGCTGAGGCACCAGCCCTGTAGGCTGGCATCTGGGCTGACCTCTCTGGTTTTTAACCTCCCCTCCACCTAGCAGGGATTTGTGTTGGAAGAATGGAAGGAAAGAGCCTGAGTGCAGGCAAAGATGGGGAAGATGGCAGACCCTGCCCAGCTGGGCTCAGGTGACAGGAAAAAAAATGACCTCATGGCCACATTTCGTGGAGTCAGTGATATTGCTGGGTGCCACTGGCTATAGATGGGGACCATGTGGCCACCTGGCAAGCAAGGGTCAGGGACACTAACCTGGTGTAGGCAATGACCTTGCCCAGGATGGGAACAGGAGTCCCAGGAATGGAGGAGTAGAACAAGGTGGGCAGTGGCACACTGAGCTAGGGAAACCCCTGGTGAGGGTAGGTGCTCTGCGGGCTGTGGTGGGAAGTGCAGCAGCAAGGGCAGGGAATGCAGGCCCTGCCAGCCACAGTGCTGAACAGGTCATCTGCAGTCACTGGCCAGGGAGAGGAGGCCAAGAGGAAGGCTGTGAGCCAGGTTCCAGGCAGGGCCCAGGAGGTGGACAGTGGACAACATCAAAGAAAGGCACTGTGCAGTCTGCCATTCTGCAGCCACAACTTGGTGTGCCCAGCAGGACATAGCCGTCTGGGAAAGCACGGCCCTCCTACCTCAGCTGGAGCAATGTGTGAGGACACAGAATAGAGCTGAGTACCCACCTGCCTCAGGATGCTCCACGGCAGCTTCCGGGGTCCAGGGTCCTGCCTTGACATAGCCCCTCTTCTCCAGGGCAAAGACAAAGCCCCCGTCTCCAATCACCACCTCCCCGGCATCCAAGCGCTCTAGGATGCCCTGCAGTGACCGACAAGGGGACAGGCTATAATTTTCTACTTGCAGTATTTGTGCTGACATATTTTTGAGAATTATGATTTCCTTAGAATTACCTGAAAATTACATGTGTTATACATAGCTCCCTGACAGAATGTCCCTATAATAGAAACATGTGCACCCTATTATGTGCTACGTGTCCTGAAAAATACACCACGGGGTGTCCCTGGGTGTGGCTGAGTGGACACACAGGGCCTGGGGAGGACCCAGCACCACAGAAGGAAAAAAGAAGGACTCAGAAAGCTGGGGGAAGAAGGCTATATTGCAAGAGCCATTTTCTGCAGGATTGAACATTTGTTATGAAGCCTCAAATCTATACTTATTCATTTTTTCATTAAAAACTGTATTATATTTTTAAAGTTATACATACTTATGGGTACAGTGTGACAAATCAGTCCCTACATAAAACTTATAAATGTAGGATCTCAGGTTCTCACATCTTTGCCATGTTCTTTGTTATGATTTCTTCTGGTTGAGACCTTCAAACTCCTCTCGCCTAGTTCTTTATAAAACATACAATAAGTTTAAGTCGGGCACTTTATAGTTGCCCGACTAAGGCCCACTTTTCTTTCTGGTCATCTTGGGGCTCAAGCCCAGAACCTTATGCATGCTAGGTAAGTGCTGTACTGCTGCACTAACACATCATTAAAAAACAACATATGTCATATTAACCCATTTTGCTTTAAAAAGTACATCCTTGCCAAGCGAGCAAACAGGCAGAAATGTATACAAAAATGTAAGAGGCACTGTTCTCTGCTTCCACCCACTGGGTATAAGGAGCACATCAGCTCTGTGTTTTAGTCAGACTTACAGATGCGTTTACGCTGAGCCAGAGACAAGGTTATGGAGGAAACCTTTCCCGTGACGTCTGCGGTCCCCTGGATAACTCCTTTAAACATTCATTTCTGAGATTAAGCTTGGAGCGTGGCCTGGAGACCCTGGCTGCCCTGGCGAGGTGGCGCACACGCTCAGGGAGACTGAGCGAAGCGGTCGGCATGCGCCGTCCTGGGCTGGCCGGAGGCGGTGCTCAGCCTCTCCACCTGCACGCTTTAACCGCACTGAACACGAGTGAGGGCGGTCAGGGGGGGCGCCCGCGCCCCTGCACAGGACTGGGGCCTGGGGGACGGTCGGGTCGGCGCGGGCTGCCCCTTGTCCTGTCGCGCGCCTACCTCCGTTTCTTCCTAGCCGAGCTCGGCCGGAAAACCTAGCAAGACCCCGTCTCCAGGTCAACCTAAGTGCTGGGAGCAGTTCCGAGCGGCCCGGGAATGTGGCACGGCCTGACGGAGGCCACGCTGCCCCTGGGGCCTGCGGCGGTGACTTCAGCACGCGTAGCATGTCCACCCCTCACCCGGGAGCCGCGGCCCCTGCTCCGCGCCGGGTGCGCTTGTCCTGCAGCCCCTCCGCGCCCGCCGGGGGCGCTCGCCGTCAACGCCTGGCTCCCCGGGACTCACCTTTCGGGCCTGCTTGCCCCCGACAGGTGCCATTGGTGCGCTGGAGCGGATGAAACCGAACTGAACCGGAGCGGGCTGCTCTGCTGGGAACGCACGGCACAGCACCCTTTATACTGGACAGAGCGGGGCGGCGGCTGGGGGAGGAGGAGCGGCCAGCTCGTGTGTGTGTATGTGTGTGTGTGTG